>JAZGTJ010004211.1:0-31833 GCA_036877575.1 Botia almorhae | reverse complement strand
AAAGGAATGTGAATATAATGACCATTTCTTTCTAGCAGCTTCCGTGTTGAGTGTGTAAGGGCTCTGGCAAAAGCTGCAGAATCTAACAGCCACAGGCTAATTTTCCTCTTTTTTCCTCGTCTTTTCTTTGCTTTGCTGACAGGAAACACGAGTGTTTTACTTCCAGCTGTTTTTTTCTCCCACAGGACATTTCAGACACCATTCTGGGAGTTATATAATGTGTTGGGGTTCACACACTTTCACATTTAAACCTTCTGTGATTTCCCCTTTGTTCTTTTATTAGTTACCAGTCATCAGAACTGACAGGTCTGGATGTCTCTCACTGCAGGGGATTCACACTTTTTTTCCCAAACCATCTCGTGTTTGTAAATAATCAAGCCTGTTCCCACTTTGGCATGTAGGTCACTTGTTTTGGGTCTGGTAACCTATAGTGGATGTTTTTCCCAAATGACAGTACCCAGTTCACCTCCAAAATCCCTAGTTGCCAGGAAATTGTCAGATACAGAGGTGGAGTTGTCCTGGAAAACTCCTGACGAGGCCAATTCTGAAATCTTATACTATATAGTGAGAGTTTGGTAAGTAGAATTTATTTAAAGTCTTTATATAAAAGACTGACGTGTGATTGTAACATATCATAACTAACTGCTGGGGATTGTAACTGTGTGTATTAGGAATCTGAGCTCTGAGTTTGTGGCAAACGTGACAGAAACCTCAGTGGTGATCAGTGTTGACGGCCCGGGTCGGTATAATGCCTCAGTGAGCAGCTGGACTCGACTTGGAGACGGAGGAATGCTGATTTACATCACATTCAGTACCACAGAATCAGGTGAGCACGTATATGCAGTATACGTTGTTGCAATCTCTAGTGGACTGTCTACCCATCTAATTTAAAATGAACCGTTGCGTGTGCTTTAGTTTCCCGACCTGCTCTTTTGAAGACATTTGCTGAACTTCACACGTTATTCACCTGGCAGGTGTTAATTGTTATACATACTGTTTAAAGATGGTCACCTCAAGCTTTAGCCTTACCTGTTACCCAGCTAAGAGAAAACTTCTCAAAAGGTTGGCTAACGTTCTTTAAAAGTCAAAAATGTTCTTGCAGTATCGTTAATAGAACTTCTTTTACTTTTATATATCTTACATATCAAAATGTCATTCGTATGTTGTTAGTGGAACGTTTTAAAAATGTTACAGAATTAAAAAAATACAACATCTATAAAATTGGATGTTTTGAATGTTCTTAGAACATTAACATTTTTGTTGCTTAATGGTAACATAAGGAAAACATTTATACAACCTAAGGTTGTTAGCTGGGCAGTTGCCAATGTCAACAGAAATCATTATGGTGGTTTACTGGGGTTTCAACAGAAACAAGTTTAAATAAGTAACATCTAGTTGATGGTTCTCTTTAACATGTTTTTCCCATGATGCAGCTCCCTCAGACCCTCCACAGAAAGTGTCATACGTGCTCCTCACGACCACTACAGTGCGCCTCAGTTGGGCTCCTCCCACCGAACCCAATGGCATCATCCAGTTCTACACCATCTACTATACAGAAAATAACACACTGTTCACACAGGTACATATACTGTGTGCACACTAAACCCCTAAAAACTAACCAAAATACATTATTACAGTATTTTCTATAGTATATATACAGTAGTATTATATATATTTTATATAGTATTCAATAGTATAGTTTCAAGATGTTTTTTTATATTTTTGTAAAGCTGTTGTATTTTTGTGACTTCACCATCATTACCTTTTGATGGAGATTATTTTTTCATGCGGCTCAGTCATTTTTCAGGTACAGTGTTAGCTTAATACTTTTACGCCTTCAAAGTAATGTAAGGAGACTATTGTTATTCTATGAAATACAAAGAAATTTAGTTTTGGACAAATTTGGCAAATTTGGCAGATGTAAAACTCACCAACACAATTATTCATTCGTTCATTCTGTCATTTCAAACCTGTATGACTTATATTGTTCTGCGGAACACAGAGAAATATATTTTAAGAAATGTCCCAGTGGTTTTGTGTCCATACAATGGAAATCAATGGGTGCCACAGTTGTTTGGTTACCCACGTACTTTAAAATATCTTCTGTGTTCCTCGGAAGCAAAAATGTCAGTAAGTGATGTAAGAGTTTTCATTTTTTCGGCGTACCATCCCGTTAACCTCATTTACTTTCATGTGCTCTGAGTCATCAGGTTCTGTCTGTCTCTGTCTCTTTTAGAGGGTCCCAGGTTCGGAGCACATGTTTGTGCTGTCTGATCTCACGGCGGGACAGATGTACAGTGTGTGGATGAGTTCCAGCACTTCTGCTGGGCATGGGGACGTGTACAGCTCCCCTCTCAACTTCACTACACTAGAGGAGGGTCAGTGGCCTCAAACGTCCAGGGGAGAGCCGCAGCTCTGCACCATTTTTCCAACTCGTTTCACTCTCCAAAAATCACACTGAAACTCTGAGACAGATTCAGCAAATCCTGTGAAAGGAGACCACATCCTCCAGACTGCAAACTGGGACTGTTGAGACGGAGTATGTGTGATCTGGAGCTTTGATCCGTCAGTCTCCGGATGATCTCAGCTTGCATTTCCTCTCACAGGATTTGTTGAGAAATAGAAAATAGTGCTTTGCAATTTTTTTTTATATTAGGTTCTGGGTACATTATGTAACATATTACATATTTACTTGTGAAAACTGTGTCATTGTGATTAAAAAAACAAGAAAAGTTACTATTGGTGAAGTGTGTTAAAGCTGAAGTGTAGCATCACGTAACAGAATTATAATTGTAGTGATTATTTCAAGCAGATTTCCAGACCGTCCTTTATCACTTGAGTCAGATAGTCCCGCCCAAACGCATCCCATTGGCTGCGCCAGTGTTGCCAAAACAAATCACACTTCAGTTTGACTTTAAGGCAGGATAGGCGATTTGTTTTTCCAGAAACATTTTTGTTTTGTTGGTTGAAAGTCTCTTCACATCCTGATAGCAATAACTAACTTGTTTAAATGTATTTATATGCATATGCCTTCTGTGGAGGGCACAGGACCATAAAATGTTCATCCAATCAGTGCATTCGGTCCGAATGCAATGATAGGACGTCCTACTTGCCTGTCAAACTAAGCATGCGTTGTTGTATTCGAGGGGGCGTGACTGTGGAGACCCCTCTGGACGGAGGGCGAGAAAAGATTGCTAGGTTGCTATTGTTAGCCTCTCCAAAATTGCCTACCCTTTGTATGACAGAATTTTATATGAAAGCGGTAAACTCAGTTTTTGTGTGATTTTGGTAAAAAATGGTGCAGAGGTGACCTTCTGAGATAAATGAAGGTATTTTTCCCCTGGCGTCTGAGATTTTGACAGTGTTTAATTGAAAGAAATAATAAAAATATAATGTTTTTTCCTTGTGAGTGATTGCATCTGATTGGTTTGCAGTTAATGGAGAGCCACCTACCTTGACCAGTGTATTCAGGAAGGATTTCCCTGCTAACACACGTCTTTTTCTGAATCTCTCTTCCTGTATCTGTGATGATATGGCTTGACTCTGTGTTTTAAGATTGGAGTGTTGGAGTTTATTTAACACATTATTTCCACAGACACGTGTAATGTGACTGCAGTATTACATGCCTGTTTGTGTGTTTGTATGTGTGCATATGTATTTGTTACTAAATGTTTCATATATGTGAAATAGATGAACACAATGTATGTGCAGTACAGTATTGACTGGTTCTGATGTTGCAGAATGCCATTCTGGTATTTTACAAGGCATTTATAAATTATTCTGTGTTCATCATTAGGAAATCTCATGATAAAATGTCATCTTTCAACCCAAAATAAAACAACAACAAAAATGTTTTGCACAGTGAAAATGAAGTCTTTTTAGGTCATTAAGATTTGTTGCGTTGTGACTCTATTTTAATAAAAAGCAAATTTCAGCCTACATTTTTATTACTACATTTTCATTACTTTAGTACAATAATTATCCTGCCCAGAATTTTTTTTCTTTAACTAAAATTGGTGTAATTTGTCACATTACGGAAGGCCACTGAAGATGGTCTTAATTATCCCAAAAATAGACTTCATTTTCTTTATGCAAAATATCATTTTTTTACTTTTTTCGACATTCAATGAGTTTTTCACCGTAATATTGTGCCATAGCACAGACAAAATCACATTTTGTCACAAAGATTCATCGTGTTACACTTTAAATTGGGGAATAAAAATCTCAAAGGCCAAGTTACATCTTTTATTCGCACTTGAAAAGTTTCTTCCCTGTTTTAAGGTGTAATTGTTCTTCAAATATATTAATTACATCTTTCGTTTTCATCCATGCATTGCTGCAGTACCCAGCGGCCCGGTCCAAAACCTCACGGCTAAAGTTTACAGCTCCACGGCTGTCGTGATCAGCTGGGACCCTCCTCTGGAGCCCAACGGCAGAGTTTTCTACCTGCTGAGCCTGGAAGAGGCAGGCACGACCCATCCCTTCATCAACCGCACCCTTAACGGCACCATCTCTACCTCAACCACCGAAAACATCTACCTCTTCACCAAGCTCAGGAAGTATTTTCCCTACATGATTAAAGTTACCCCGGCAACCGGTGCGGGGGCGGCCGTGAACCACACCACAATGCTACACCTGCGAACCAGTGAAGACGGTATGCATGCATCGCTTCCTCTACTCATGGTGGTTCTTATTAGAAGCGTAAAAGTTGGTTCTCCGATGCATTGTGATTGTTTTCTCCAACAATGATTCGAATTGAGGGAATCAGAATCGTTAGAAAAAGGATTGTGATGCATGTGAGAATTTTATCACAGTTCTTATATACCAGTGCACGTCCACTGATAGTGTCTTTGCAACAGTTCCAGGATCTCCTCCGTTACCAGGAGCTAGCAGGAATCTCTCCAGCACCTCCATTTATGTGGAGTGGTCCCCTCCAGTGGAGGCCAATGGCGAGATCATAGATTATGCCATAGTTTTACAGGGATCAGGGGCTGTCAACAGGAGCTTTACCTCTGAAACATATGTGACTCTGACAGAGCTCACTCCCTTTACACCCTACAATCTCTCCATCGCCGCGGTGACCCGTCAGGGTGTTGGGCCCTCTGTGATTATTCCCCTGCATACTGATGAAGCAGGTTAGTGACACTCTGTCTAGTCACTCTGAACTGTTGTAGAAGAACCTATCTATGTGATATACTTCAATTTCTGCTGACAAGGCTTAAGCTAGTTCCAGACTCAAATGCATGTTTGAGCTGTCTTAACTGAAAGCAATTTGCACTGACTTATCAGAAAATACATTAGTGCTATTGTTTTGTCTCAAGATGCACACCAGTAATGTTTTTTTTAATAAGCCATATTTATAAAGCTACTTGAATGTTCTAATTCAACTATGACCTACTCTTGGCTTAATCTAAACTCTGTCAGTGAAACCAAACCTAAATATTTTAACATTGAGATTTGGTGTGTGATATTTGTAAACATAAACCCAACAATTTTAGGTTGTAATAATGTTTCCTTAATATTTCCTTAAGGAACAAAAATGTTGAACGTGTTATTTAAAAAGTTCTCTGACTTTTCAAAATGACCGGTAGATGCTATTTTAACATTGTTTGGTTATAGAAATGTCAGACAATTTTTTTTTATTCTGTAACATTTATAAAACTTTCCACTAACAACTTAAGAATAGCATTTTTTGATATGTAGATGCGTAACATTAAAGAAACAATGTACCAATGTTACTGCAAGAACTTTTGGAGAATGTTAGCCAAGAAAATGTCCCCTGTTAGCTTTGACATCTATTGTTTGATAGTTTGCATTTGATATTTTAGCATTAAACATTTTTGTTTGAAGCGTAAACTTGGTAATTTGTTGTTAAATTTTAAATTGGCACAGTTAGCAAAATTATATTAGAATTAATGTGTTTGTCTAATGTATCTGTTTTGTGTTTAGGCCCAATGTCACCGCCACGCAATCTGATTATATTCAACCACACTTCAGATTCAGTGTGGCTTCAGTGGGAACCCAGTCTGGAACCCAATGGTATCGTCCAGCATTATGGATTCAGAATACTGGAACTGAACACATACACCTTCAGATATCAGGTACGTTGTGTTCTTGTTTGGGTGTGAACGTGCAAACATTTTTCAGGGTTGATGTTAAATTCGTATGGCTGTGTTTCCTCAAGAACTCGTCAGATGCGTCCACACAGGCGGAACTGAGAGGCTTTAAACCTCATAATTCATATGAGATCAGTGTGTGCACATACACCAGAGCAGGAAACGGGGAGCAGTACAGCCAACCTGTCATATTCACCACCAATGAATCAGGTAGCGTACACACAAGCAGATGTTGGATGCATTCTTTTTGAGTTGGTAGAGAAACAGTTTTGGTTTTTCAGAGTGTTGGTTCTAGCTAGGTGTTATCTAGCACTAGAACTTGTATGGTTTTTTAAAGAACCAGTTTTCTTCAGTAAAAACCATGTTCTCTTGTGTCAACACATATGAAATCTCTGTGGTAATGGTTGCAGTGTCGGACGCAGTTGGGAATCTGACGTGCTCCGGATTGGATTGGGATTCAGTGTACATGGAATGGGAGCCTCCGATCCATCCAAACGGAGAGATTCTGTACTACATCATTCGCGCTGGAGATCAGGAGGAGAAGGCGGATCCTCTTATGCTCGCGCACTCGATGGTGCACACCTTCAGCAGACTGTCACCTGATGCTTTTTACATCATCAGTGTGGCAGCAGTTAATTCAGCAGGAATGGGAGAGGAAGCAAACTGTACAGCACGCACTGCTCCAGAGTCAGGTACAGGGTCCAGAGTGTGACTAGAGTGTGATTTAAGAGTGTGATTTAAAGGAACAGGAACATTGAAACAGGATTGGAGCATGATCCAGCGGTTCATGATCTAGCAGTTCACACTGAGAAAGGAATAAGATTTGGCATTAAAAAAAGATTTTCAGACGCTGTTAACTGTAAACTCAACATTCAAGTTTGGCCCCTCCCCTTGGGCGGAACACCTCCAGAAACACACATCCCTTAAGCGTCATTATTGGCTGAGGGCTACACTGCATCCCAAACACATCCCGAGAACCCCAAAAACAAAGCAGGCAGCAAACAAAGCAGGCAGAGGACAGTGTCTTTTGTAGTCACAAAAAAGACCACACACACTCATAAGTCGATCATAAGTAATGATTGAAGAAATTTATTTTTATAGGAGTCCATAGTTAAGTTTTTATGAAAATCCAGCAGACAGTTTTTTTAATGGAAATTAAGTAAACCCTTCCCCCAATTCTTAAAAGCCTATTGTTCTAAAAAAAATCTAATGTTCAAAATACTGAAGTTCTCGGTTGTATTTGTTTGTGCTGTTTTTTAGTTGATGACGATTTTATTTTTTTAAAAATCGATATAGTAATAGTTTCGCATTACAATAATGTCAAAATAATAAAAGAACTGTTTTTCTGATGATTTCTTTTTCTATATTGCAGTTCCAGGTCGTCCCCAAGCACTGACTATAACAGCCGTCTCCTCTGACAGCGTGTCTCTGATCTGGCAGCGTCCCGCCCGCGTTCCTGGGCTGTTACAAGGTTACAGCGTGGAGATTCACCGATTGGCTAGAGGCTGTGAGATGGAGGATACAGAGTCTTGTGTGGAGAGTGAGGTTGTGGAGTGGGTGGATGGAGAAACCAATGGAGTCACGCTCTCAACTCTGCTTAAATACAGGAAATACCGGATCAGAGCAGTAGCCTTCACCCGGGCTGGACCTGGAGAGCCTTCAGAGTGGATCCACACACAGACGCTTGCAGGAAGTATGTTCTTACACACTTCCACAAACATTAACTCAGAGTAGATTTTTCACTGTTCCTTACAGTATTTATTTACCTTCTTATATTGATCATTTACATTCTCTCTCTCTGTTTATCTCAGACCCTGATGCCCCCCCTCGGGCTGTCTCAGTGGTTCCTTCTGCCACCGGGTTAAAGGTGGAGTGGGCCGAACCATCAGTCATCTCGGGGCCCACGTCATACCTCATAGACATTGTTGCTGTGAGTTCATTAACAAGAGGGTTTAGAAATCACATTTATTTGTCTCTCTCACCGTTATTGCACATTTTCTCTTTGCCCTCTTGCAGCTGGATGCTTCAGGATATAATGTCAGTTTAGTTCGATATTCCGAGGAGATCCGGGCAGTGGTTGTGGGAAATCTTACGGCGTTTACTCTGTACTCTGTCACTGTTACTGCGTTCACTGGGGACCTGTCCAGTGCTCGAAGAGATGGCAAAGCATCTGAGCCGGTCCTCATCAGAACCCTGGAGGATGGTAAGGAAACATGCTGAACTACTGCCAACGAAAAGAACTAGCTTTGGTTTTTATATAGATGTCACTACAGTTAACATCCGGTGTTTGTCTTTTCCCAGAACCCAAAGATCCACCTCAAAACATCACCCTGACCGTTAACCCAGAGGAAGTGACACGCATTTACCTGACCTTCTCTCCACCAGACGAGCCCAATGGGAACATCAGCGCGTACCACGCTGCAGTTTACCGCAACGGACAGCTGGTTTTCAGCATCAACAGCCTGTCTCTCATCAGCAACCCTAATAACACCATGACAGCCATTATAGAAGGACTGAAGGGTGGATTCAATTACAGCATACGGGTATTCTCCTCTGTATATAGACAAAACTGTATTCATACCAGGTCTAAATCATAATGAATGGTGCCCGAGACCCTCTGTTTTCATGTGAACTCAGTTATGGTTAATTGGTGCTCAGCTGAGTGTGGAATACTCAATGTATTCTATTACTCCTCTGTCACCAAAAGCTCCAGTGTGCAAACCCTCCTACAGTAATAATATCATGGTTACATATACAGTAATCCCACCAGGCCTGTTTCATACAACATACAGAACAATAACAACAAAAAATAAATAAAAAATAGGGTAATTATAAAATAGTAATTTGTTTATTTGTAATTGTTGCAGTTAGCAGCAGTGAATGGAGCAGGTTTAGGACCAAGTTCAGAAGTTCAGGTCACCACAGGAGTGAAAGGTATAAGAAATACTTCTTGTTTCTGGTAAATATGTTACTTTTGAGATGAGCTACACTGCTTTTCTGGAGTGACTGTCACTTTAAGACTCTGATGGGTTTATTTAGCCCCACCCAAGCCGACCAGGAGACCGCGGGCCGCTCTAAACATCGCGGGTGCTTTCGTCACAACCTCCAGTACCATCACCATAGAGATGCCTGAATGTTTCTTCACTGATGATCACGGACCAATCCAGAAAGTACAAGTCATTGTTTCTGAACCAGCAGGTATTAAACAGGCATTAACACTTTAAAATGTAATTATACAGTAACAATGTATCACAAATCCATAAGGGGGCCAGAGGCCAATTTAGGGCCTCAACAAACTTCAAAGGGGGCCTTAAAATGACTTATTTTTTACAATAAGACAAAACAAGTATTAAAAATAAACTATAGCAACTACAAATCAAGACATTTCTTAGTGTTTGGTTGGTTTGGCATCGCTATGGAAACAAGGGCAGTTATTTATGCATGCTTGCCTCTTGAATTGCACTGTGGCGTGTTTTTATCTCAAAATGCTTATTGGTATGATGTTCTTGATGCAGTAATGGACTATGGTAATCTGTCCAACTGGAAGAGTGTTTTCCTTCAGCCCACTGCTCCATACCTGACCGATGAGGGTTTCCTGAATCCAGCCTGCTCTGACCAATCCCAGCGCACGACCACAATCTCTAACACTTACATCATAGGAGCAGACGAGGGCTGTCTGTCTGAAGATGCTCAGACGCTTTGTAACGGACCCCTTAAACCCAGAACCTATTATGTGTAAGATACATACAGTACACAAACACACAAATATGTGTTTAGTTTATTAAAATTACATTTTTATTCAGTATTCCTTAATATTTATAATTTTACATTAACATTTATGTTAATAAAGGCAACTCACAGTGCATTCAGCTTATACAGTTGATCAGTATGTGTGTTCGCTGGGATTCGAACCCACGATCTTAGTGCTGCTAACACAACACTTTACCAGTTGAGCTTCAGGAACACTAGTAAACAAATTTTTTACTATGTATGATTATGATGTAGATTCAAATTCCGGGCGACAAATATCCGTGGGCAGTACACAGATTCAGAGTACTCTGAAAGAGTCAGAACTGCAGGTATGTGTGTATGTTGGCTTAATTAGAATTGAATTTATTTTAATTTTAATAGAAAAGTAAACAGTTCTCACTCTCTCTCTTTCTCTCAGATGACCTCCTGTTGACTCGGGATGAGCAGATCATTCTCGGAGTTCTGTTGTCCTTTTTCTTGGTTTTGTTTTTAATTCTGATCATATATGGATCTGTGAGGTAAATGTTGCTTGCTATTCAAATAAACGGTAAAGCACCTGATATATCTAGACATCTAGACTCTGTCCAATCACAGGATCCACCGCAGACAGAAGGAAGGTGGGACGTACTCACCACGTGAAGCCGAGATTTTCGAGACAAAGTTCAAGCTGGATCAACTGATCACGATGGCTGACATGGAGCTCAAAGAGGAGAAGATTAACCGGTGGGGCCTGTGACATCACACACACACAAATCTGTTTCCACTGCACATGATCCCTCATCACGGAGAGATTAGAAACAAACATTGTGCTTTTAATAAGCTTTGGCTTTGTGTGGCTGTATGTGTATGTGGCTGTGTGTTTGTGTTGCTGTGTTTGGCTGTATGTGTTTGTATGTGGCTGTGTGTGGATAAAAATGTGGTCTGTTGCTCTCTCACTAACATTTATCTGCACATCTGTTCACTTTAATTCGTTCATTCTCTCTTTTAATCACACACTCATTTACTCAATCACTTGTACACTCTCATTCATAAACACACATTCTGTCACATACTAATTCACTCTCACTCACTCACTCACTCACTCACTATCCTCTGTTCTCAGGTACTCTTCTTTTTTCTTTAGAAGGAAGGAGATTTTTGTCATCCAGTAAGTAATCAGAGTGACATCAGTGTTTACCTGATGCATGACCTGACAGAGTCACAGTATTTTCTGTATTTGTGTGTTTTTAAAGGTTAAACGTTTGTCTTTCCCAGTTGCATGCTGTGATGTTAGGACCTGCTGTTGAGTCAGTTGTTTTTTAATGAATGTACTAAATTATCTACTCTGCACTGCACGGGGCTGTTCTGTTTGCTACAGTATGTTGTTTTTGCTTTGGTTGGGTCGGCTTGTGAAATCACATACTGTACAATCACGCTCATATTCCTCTTACTCTGGCGTATCTTGCATGCGTCGTTCATTCCTTATTTAGCTTTAAAAGTGAATAAAGTTTTAATCCTAATTTGTTTGTGCAGTGAGCACAATCTTATATTTTTCCTCTTTTCTAATGTTGCAGGCTGCTAAGTTACAGAAAATCTCTCAAGTAAGTCATTTGTAAGCTTGTTTTATAGTCTGTGAAGATTAATTACTTGATTGAATAATCTTTTATGCCTTTTCGTAAACTTTACAGTACAGATCAAATACCCGTAAGGCAGAAGCATCTATTACTGTAAACAAAGGTGTAGCGGAGATTACCCATAACCACTCTCTCTGTGCGTTACCATGAGAAAATCTGCTCTGTACAAACAGTGCGTGTTGTAGCGATAATAAAACTAAAGACGAGGGTCATTTATGGTTTGGTGGGTGTTTTAATGCTCCGTTAATTTGGTTCTAACGCATTTACAGGCCAATCAGTAAGAAATCGTTTCTCCAGCATGTGGAACATCTTTGCGCCAATGATAATGCCAAGTTTCAGGAGGAGTTTGCGGTAAGCTTTAGTGGATCTTCTTGTTATTGTTTTATATGTGAGTGGGTGGGTGAGAGAGAGAAAGAGAGAGAGCGCGACAGGGCACTAGAGGAGTGTAACACAAGTTTTAATGACACTTCATTTGAAATAGATAGGTAGAGTTATGTGTTCAATAAAGTCTGTCATTTTGGGATATATTTCTTGGATGATCGATTGCTTCTGGTGCTCTTCATGATTGGACGTTATCTGCCGCTGTGTTACAGGAACTGCCGAAGTTTCTTCATGATCTGTCCACCTCAGATGCCGACCTGCCCTGGAATCGCTCCAAAAATCGCTTCACTAACATCAAACCCTGTAGGACAGATTCTGTGCTCTATTACCAGCTGCTTTGAAGCAATGTAACATTGTAAAAAGCGCTATATAAATAAAATTGAATTGAATTGAATTACACACGCCTGAAAATACTGCTAGAGTAGTTCACCAGCCAATAATATCACCATTTACTCATCTGCAATGTCAGTTCAACCATTAACATTAAATGTCTTTAATCATGTAATAAAAGCACGTTGTGACCACACGCATTAAAAAAACATGGACTGTATTGCGTGAGTCATATGGGCTTCTGTAATGCTTAATTTCTTTCTTAAATTAATTTATTTGGTCACCGTTTTCTTTTTTAATTTACAGGAAAAAGTCAGATCAGAGAGTCTCCAAAATATGTTATTTCATGTACCATAGAAAACAGAAAGTTAGTATATGAGTCAATATGATTAAGTGATACATTGTTGGCGGAAGTCACAGTTTTTCCATACAAACATCGTTAACACACGTTTTTAACATCTTCGTTTCAGATAACAATAACAGAGTGAAGCTACTGTCTGAACCGGGAATGCCGGGATCTGACTACATCAATGCCAGTTTTGTGTCTGTAAGAGCAGGTCACATTCGTCTCTCTCTCTCTCTCTCTTTATACGGCAGCAGAACCTTCATCCAGCTACTGTGTGTCCTTGTTTCAGGGTTATCTGTGTCCCAATGAATTCATAGCCACACAGGGTCCGTTGCCCAGTACGGTCGCAGACTTCTGGAGGATGATCTGGGAGACAGGAACCAAAACTATTGTCATGCTCACACAGTGCTTTGAGAAGGGTCGGGTATGTGTGGACTTCTGCAATAAAACAATGACGCTGTAGATTAACAAACACTGTTCAGAATAAGGGTTCCAACTGGAACAAGAAAAAATCTAATTCGCCTTGATCTTTATTCTGTAGTTCTTTATAAAAAAACATTTATGTATTTGCTGTGTCTATTCATTTTGACAATATATGTTCGTATTCATTTATATGTGTCAGAGATTTTAAACTAGGTTTTGAATAAACGCGAGAAATACTGATGAAATATGCATGTTACTAATTTTCTATCCATCCATCAATCAATCAATCATCCGTCTGTCTATTATAAATGAACGTTTCAGATTCGCTGTCATCAGTACTGGCCGGAGGACAATAAGCCCGTCACTGTGTTTGCTGACATCATCATCACTAAACTCACTGAAGACGTGCGTCCTGATTGGACAGTTCGAGCACTCAAAGTGGAGAGGGTAAAACACTGCACACTTAAGTGTGTTTATAATAAACCAGATGAAGTAGAATAGATGCCACCAGAGGGGTTTAGTACACGTGACCTGAATTGACCTGCTGTGGCATTATAAGTGTCTTTCTGTTTAAGTGTGATTTCTAAACATAAAGAGATAATGGATCTATATATACTGGATATATACTTTTGTATATATAATATATATACTGTGGATATATACTTTTGCCCAAACGTGATGGTTTAGATGGATTTGATTGATTGATTGATTGACAGTGTCTCTCTCTCACTCTCTCTCAAGCATGGTAACTACATGGTTGTTCATCACTTCAATTACACCTCATGGCCAGAACACGGCGTTCCGGAGTCCAGCTCCACTCTGATCCAGTTTGTCAAAGCGATCCGTACCAGCAGAAGCCGTGACAACACAACCATCGTTGTCCACTGCAGGTACAGTAGAAGTTAGACGTAAACATGAGCTAAACAAAAAGTCTGTTTAAGTTCTTAGAAGACTATGAAAATTGTAATGTGTGATTGCACGTGCATAATATGTAGGAAGCTCAACTGTGTGTAATGTGTGTGTGTGTGTGTGTGTGTGTAGTGCTGGTGTAGGCAGGACTGGAGTGTTTATAGCTCTGGATCACCTTATTCAACATGTGAGGGATCATGATTTCGTGGATATTTATGGTCTGGTGGCGGAACTGCGCAGTGAGAGAATGTGCATGGTGCAAAACCTGGTAAGTCCCTACAGAAACCAACCTCTTCCTCTTTATATGACAATCAAAGCTGTACTTCTGCAGCAGAGTGGAGGATCAACGTTTGTTGTCTGCCTCTCTTTCAGGCTCAGTACATGTTTCTACATCAGAGCACTATGGATCTGCTGTCTGCTAAAGGAAACAGTCAGTCCATCTGGTTTGTAAACTACTCTGCCCTGGAGAAAATGGACTCATTGGATGCCATGGAAGGTAAATCAAATTCTGCAGAATAAAACTTGTTAGTGTAGTGTAATATTGAGGCGGAGGATCCTGGGCTGCTTGCCAAATGGCTGAGGGTTCGAGTCTTGCAGGGGACTTGCCAGGCACACCTCAGGTTACTATAGAAAGGTTTTCCTGTAGCTGAACATGGTGCAGGAATGTTACATTCTTGTTCAGTCATTGAAAACACCCTAGAGATTCTGTTCCCAAGCTATTAATGTCCTCGGACTCAAATGATTTGTTTCTATGGCAACGCTCAGAATGCCACAATGAATCTATGTGCGGCTTCATTGATGTGTAATTGGTACATTTCAAAACAACAAAAAATGTGTAACTACATCAGATGTTGTCTTCAGATGCCACGAATGCCGCATAAGCTCCTCCGATTCTGATCATGTGACAATAAATAAAGATTTTATTGTGTTTTTTTCCACTCAGGTGATGTGGAGTTGGAGTGGGAGGAGACAACAATGTAATGAAGCTTGTTTCCTGTCGACTGTTCATCTCTGTCTGGTGGTTGTGAGGAGAACATGAGAGCATCTCGTGATAGCCCCACAGAGACTGAGACTCTGGACCTCAGGGCCAAACATAGAATATAAGAGGAATGTAACAGTCTGATTCAGTAACACACGTTTCCTGCTCTGATCTGATTGTGTGTGTTTCTCAAACTCTCATTTACATCCAGCAGACACTCGCATCCATCAAAAGTTCCTCAGAGTTCCTCTGTAATTATCTTATCTCTACCTACAGTCTGTGATAACTCCTACAAATGGAATCAAACCGGAGCATACACCAAAATCATGTGTCTTTCCAAAGACAATGAGGAAAGTGTAGGTTCGGACCAGTCATACTGTAAACATCATGTCATGATGGTGCAGAAGATCTGACAGGTTCCAGGAATATTGTATCTGCTGTCACAACAGAAAAAATAATCCCAGTCATGGGGATTTATGGGTAAGCTCACGAACAATTCAGAGTAGATGAATATTCTGCAGTCAAAGAGACCAAGGATTTTTGTCCGATTAAAACGATGAACTAGTAAATCAGATGAGGAAAAATATTATACCAAACATTATAAAGCCCGCTTAAATAAACGTGTGGGAAGGAGATCATAAGTGGTTCCAAAACAGTACTCGTATGAGGAACGAATGCTTGGAAGCAATTCTTATAGTTTTATTTTGTTGTGTATCCACAGTAAGAAATCAGCACTGACCCTGTTCGCACAAGTGTTGCTTGTGATTGATTGATTGAAGTTGATTTCATTTCCAGCCTGAAGCTATGAGGTTTCTACACTGTAGATATCTATCAGGCAGTGTGACTTTTCTGTTCGATACGTCAGATTAAGGTTCTATATCACTGTACCTGTCAAGGCACTTGTAAATAATTACTTGATAAACCTTTCGTTTGTCTTTTATTGCTTTAGTCTTTTGTGGTAAACTGGTAGAGTGAGGAACCAACATTGGTCTTCAGTTACTTTGTTTTATCAGATTATTAAGCCAAACTATGTCAGAAGATGATACTTTTGTTGTGTGTATATTTGAAAATATTTGTGTTTTGAAATGTATTTTTTCTTCCGGATTGTTGCATATCTTAAATGTGTTTTCTGGTGTTAATAATGTTTTCACAGAATCAAATTGTAACTATAAATTTAAGGTTGTTACAAACAGCAAAATAAAGAGTCAGTCACCATTTTACCTTCCAATAATGATGCTAAGTAGGAGTAACAACACAAGATATAAGCTGTTTACAGTTGCTAAGCAACATTAGGCAACTTGGCATATTATATAATAGAATCAAACTGTGTGGTCATATAATAGTTGCGCATATATTGACTATTTTGGCATGTGTCTCATTTAATTAAGACTGAAAGTTGCAACTGTTTTATAACTGACATTTTTGTTCCCCATTTCATTTGTTTTCTTTTGCAAAACATAACAAAATCATTTTCCACCATCAGCTCTACAGTTCAGTACAGTACAGTATGTGTGTAAAACGTTTTTATCTAAATAATTTGAGAGGCACTTTGCAACCCCATCTACTGTCATCAAAGTGTGTGATTTGATAAATGGAGTAGTTCATATTTATTTATGTAAATAAATGCTAATGTTTATCATTTGTTCACATTAGTTAGTCAACAATCAAATGTCAGGTTTAATGAATATGCCAGCAACAGGAAGACATAATGGATCCAGTCAAAAGTGTTTAAGAACATCTTGTCCAATCATGGCCTTACTTACACTGTAACAGATTACAGCTTTGTCTCCAAACTCCAGAAGGACTTAAACACAAACACAATGGATTTTTTTTACTTCTCTGCACGTTTAATGATTGAGCCATGTTTGTGACATTGCATATACTGTACAGGATATGGATGTGAGCATATTAAGTATTTTTACACTATATAAAACTTCATAACAGTGCTTATATAAATATAGAGTGTAAAACTATTAAATGGGACCATTGCTTTGACCATTGTAAAGGTCTGATTGAAATTCGACACCAGAAATGACGACTTGGGACGCAAAGTTTCCTCCTCGGTTCTGTTGGTCTGGAAAAGAATTTGCATCGGCCAGTGAGGCTGAGATTTGACACGACTGAAAATTCTGAGCCAAACGGATCTAATGAGCTTTATAGGATGGAGTTCATAAAAGGTTTTCAGAAAAATGCAGTGCATGTTAACTTCACAGTCATTATGGCCCCTCGCTGGGTTCAAATATGCTGAAGTGTACTTGGAAGCAAACACGTAGCTAATCACTAATTGGACCAAACAAATGAATGGTTTCTGGTGTGTGTCAGAGAATATTACATGAACAGCATGGTCCCGAGAACATGTCGGAGCAGATGTCCGTGAAGAAAAGACTCGGAATGCATAAACACAGCTGTGGAAACTATACAGTAAAGCTTTCCATCCTCCTGCTTTATGAATAAATATATATTTATAAACACATTTTTTGCTGCTTTTCTGTAATTTCTGTGTCGAAACACAGAATGACATCATTTCAAATAATGCCTTGGGAAAAAAAACGCAGAATTATAATTAAAAACTACTTTTTGTGATTCCAAACTCCAACAAATAAACATAAATATGAACATAAATATTAGCGTAATCTGAAATATACTCCCAATAAAAGCTCTTCATAGATATCTCTACATAAACATATAAAACTCATGACATGCAAATACAGAAAACGTGAATTCTATATGGCAAACACAAACATAATTCACCAGATTTAAAACACGTCCAATGATAATTTAACATAATATTAAAGTGATAAGGTTTAAAAATATACATTTTCTCAGTCATAGCCTTGTAATATATAGTCATATTTTCTCAGAGGTTTGATTGGCACCTGGTAATCACATGAAGCTACCTGAGCAGCAGGTTTATTCACAGTTACACGCTGCCGAGTCTCTCTGGCCACTGGCTCTCAACACATCACTCCCTAAAATCTCTGTTTGAGCTATGACATCCTAAAAAATAAATATTCTGTTTATATTTACACAAAGAGAAACAGAAACATTTTAGCAGAGTGAAAATACAATACGGAAACACATTGGGGAAAAGTTCTGTTGTATGTGCGCCTCATAGACATCCACTGTGAACACATAGATGCATCTATTTGTTGGTATAAACTGTGGGAGGATTCAAAGTAATTTTCTAATCAACAGCAACAGATGTCGCCCACGCGGCTCGAGTTAGCCGAAACCTTCCTCTAAAACCTTCATGAGCAAGTCACGTGCCAACATTATGTAACAGTTGATGTACATTTAAATATGAATAATTGTATTAAAATGTTCTGAATGAACTTAATTAATTGTTAGGCAGTACATATTGTAATATTGTTGTCGATGTTATATATGTATTATGCAGCGGTACCCAAATTTATAAAACGGTATGATAATTAGCCAATACCACAAAAGCATAATACCTGATTGGTTAAGTGGACGGCCTATTCAAATGAAATTGTTCACTAACCAATCACCTTAAAGATTCCACAACGAGGTAATTGGCTCTGCAGGTGTCACTGATTCCTTTAGTAAATCTTGTATTGCCTGAAAAATATCACTTACTGCAGTTTCACTGCAGAAATTGCTAAGAAATTTTGGATCTTGAGGATCTTGAGGTGAATTTGTGGCAAGGCACAAATCAGGATCATTTAAAGGGGTTTCTGGACTGTCAAGATCAAATAAATCGACGAATCAGGACAGCAGGAGTGAA
Source organism: Botia almorhae (assembly GCA_036877575.1). Taxonomy (NCBI): domain Eukaryota; kingdom Metazoa; phylum Chordata; class Actinopteri; order Cypriniformes; family Botiidae; genus Botia; species Botia almorhae. Next base: position 13,241 of record JAZGTJ010004211.1, on the reverse strand, counting down.
AATGACTCATTTGATTGGATATAAAAGTAAGTGATACCAAACACATGAAAAATCTTAAAGGGAATTTGTAGCTTGTATCTTTTTTATAGTTACGAATCCTGCGTTTAATTTCTCAGCTTAAATGAGTTTGAATAATTTAGTTTGTTTGTCTGACCAAAGCAGGTATATAACGTTTGCTGTTCTTTATGTTTGTTGGCGTGTTTGTTTCAGAAATGCTGTGAGATGCGATTTATTAACATGAGAGCTCCTTTGGGCTCTTAGACTAATGTGTGTGAAAAGAGGATGAATTTTCATACAAAATTCAACATTTACATAACTAATATTATTTTTACGATGGTAGCAACAACATTTCACCACCACACTCTTTAAACTCTGTTAACATTACTCTAAACAAATGTGAATCCGATATTTGTTCAGCACACAACATATGCTATGGGAGAAATTAAAATAACACTTTATACACTTCAAGAAATGAACACAATGCCAGATCCCTCTAAAAATACTCATTTTTAAACAAACTTAAATCTACTTACTTTACTCACTTTAAGGCCAGGAGAACCTACAGTAACAATTTTTAGCCTAGCGCCTGTTCATGGATGTGAGACATGTAGTCCTAACTTGGCTGTTTGTGCTATTTTGTGTTGTTTGAGTTTACGTGACAGTTTAAGGAATTCTTCAGCCAAAATAAAAACAATTCAATGTCTTTATTTACTAACCCTCATGTTATTCCAAGCCTTTATGTCATTTCATTTCTGTGGACCTCGAAAGGATTTTTTTTCCTGACAATAAACGGTAGGGTAGGCAATCTTGAAGAGGCAAGCTAGATTTAAAAGCATAAGATCCCGCCCTCTGTCCAAAACCACGCCCCCTCCAAAACACCTGAACAGATGCAATGATTGAACATTGGATGAACATTGTACGGTATTGCATCATACAGCAACCATATATACAGTGTGTGTATAGCAATCATTTAACGTTATGGATCCGGATGCGACGAGATTTTCAACCAGCATAACAAAAAATTGTATTAACCTGCCTTCAATGAAAAATGTCAAGCGGCTCGTATTGACTGATCTGTCAAGCTCCAAATAAACCCCATAAAAGTGGAAGCCAAATGATTCCTACACTTTGAGATCATAGATACTGCGCTTTCTGTTTTGTTGTCCTCTTCAGTATTGCTTGACCCGTTTCTTTCTGCTTTTGTTGAGAATTTCTGAAAAAAAATCGTATGGGTTTGGAAAAACATGACGGTAATTAAATATTGACAGAATTTTCATTTTGGGTGAGCTATCCCTTTAACAGCTGTAAACACATTTATATGTGTGTGATCGCATGTGCACTCAGACTAAGCTGCGTGTCCCACTGGAGTACCTGCGTTGGCTCAGCAGGTGACGTGGTGGTGGCGGAGTGGGGGGGCAAAATTGATGCGGATGATGATAAGGAGGTGGGGGTGGTGGAAGAGGTGGCTGCTGCTTGCCGGCCTCCCGTGACCTGGTGGGCGTAGAGACGGCCGACTGGATGAGGCGATGGGCGGGGTTTTGGCTGAGAAACGCCTCCACGTGGCCACGCCCGGCAGCGTCAACGACAATCACCTTGACGATCTGCTGGCACTGGATGAGGGTGTCAGGGGAGATGGTGAGGGCGGAGCTGGGGGCGGGGCTAGGCAGGACGGCCAGGTGTTGCTGAGCGCTGGGTGGGGCCAGAGGAGAGCTGAGCTGATACGTTTGGAGCCTGTTGTGAATTGACACCTAGTTTAGAAACAGCCAGAAGCAGGAAGCGTTATCAGCCTGGCCTGCTGCACTCTCACGGCCCTCTGGTGCGGAAACCACGACAAGGCCATGCCACAGAGCATGCAGGCGGCAATACACAGCACGACTATGTACTTTGGCATTGTGCATACAGTGTTGCTGGTGTGGGTGAAAACTCTGGTACGCAGGAAAGCGTGTAACGTTGTCACAATAGGTGCTTTCACACATACCGTCTGTAAATGTAACAGTATTTTTTGTTTAGTCATCATGTGTGAATAGGATCTGTGGTCAATAGTTTCCTTCTGTGAAAATGGCCAATGTCTCGCTTTTAGAGATAAATTAGTTATTTACAGTATATGATTTCAGTGGCAATTATTATTATTAATATAATTCTAAGTCTAATGATGCTTAATGTTTCCTACTTCCTTCTGCTTTGATTACTATATGGATCATTAACCTGTACCATATGCGTTTTGCTACCATGCTGTTAATCAGCGTTATATTTGTATCCGCCTTTAAAAAGCACCAGCAGCCCTTGAGGGTCTAGACGCTTGGCAACGAGGGTCCTTACTGCTCACTGGGTAATTTGCACCTTGTCGCTTACAGACACTGCTTGCATGTCATACGCGTGCCATACCCTAAAAACGCGCTTGTGTCTCTGCACAGTAAAATCAGCCTTAAGTTTTTCAGGTTCCTTTTTGGTCTTTATATAGAACAGGATTTAATGAGTTTCACTGCTGCAAATATTGCCAACCGTATTTCTGTTCTTAAACACACGGACTGAACAAAATATCAGACAAAAACTTTTAGGTGGTTCGGAACATTTTTCACATTTCAACATTCAACTTCAACTTTGACAGAGGTTTATTTCATCACAATGTGGCTGGAAATATTTGGGTATATATATATATATATATATATATATATTATAACAAATACCATAGTTCATAGATTGGGGGGGCATTAGCCACTTTCCTGTATTAAAATTATGTTTCTGAAGCTCAGCTGGTAGAGCGTTGCATTAGCAGGGAACACACGTACTGATCAAATGTATAGCTTTAATGCACTGTAAGTCGCTTTGGATGGATGCATCTGCTAAATGCATAAATGTAAACATGAACAATTGCCCCAGAATTGTTGTACATTACCAGCTTTATTGTAAAGACTACTGCAAGTTTAAAGAAAGTTAGAGCTGCAAGTTAAAACACAATTTATTTGGAGCTCTCCAGCTAACTGAATAAAGATAACACACGATCAGCAACAGCATCACAGAGGTTAATGGTGTTGGGTAATATTGCATGAGATTCCTCAAAGCTTTTTGATTGGTTGAAACTCTTAAAGACGCTGTAGTGCTGATGTATGACGGTTGCTATCAGAGTCAAACTGCTTCTGGTCTGAGTTTCCAGCAATGTTTCCTGAAGTCTTGTCATGTGTGGCAGGATTGCCTACCTGCTTTTGTACACACACGACTTTTATATGGACAAAAGCTGGTAAATTTAAAGGCGGTAGGTGTAAAAGCGCTTTGTATTAAAGTGACATGTTTGGCTACCTTGATGACATCATCGTCATGATGACGAACATCTCTCAAATAGTTTAAATGATTCAACCCATAACAGCAGTATCTGTATGCAGGATTAAAAAACACAACAGCAGAAGCCAAAGTAAGAGGCCATAGATTATGGTGGGGTATCGTGGGACATTATAGTGCAGAAGGGCCATGTGGAGGGTGTTTCCTGGGGGGGTGAAAGTGTCGTTATTGCTTTGCACTAGCGTTTGGAAGGTGGCAGTGTGTGATTGCAGAGACACCGAGGGCAGGTGTCTGTGTTCTGTGAGGGGTCAGGCAGAGGGGTTAAAGGTTAAAGGGCAGGGAGTCGGGAGGGGTTTGAGGGTGTGAGGTTATCTTTGGTTCTGCAAGGAGACAGCAATGTCATCCAAATAATCTAATTATGAGTAATTAATTATGACCAATCAATAATTAATAATTAATCACAAAAACCCACTGTAATGCACTCTTACCACACAAATACATGTACATGTCTATTTAACATTATGGGGTAAATTCACAAAAAAAGTTGCAAACAGTATTTTTTTCACATAAATCTGCAAATTCACTAATCAATCACCAATTTAACCATGTAAACCAGAGCTGAAACAATACTGCAATGTATTTTAAAATAAAGTAAAACATGCCTTTTCCATAATATTTAGGCTTATTATAGATTGCTCACAAAATTATCCTATTTCAAGTGCCTGGATGGAGTGATGCTGTACGATATGCGAGTAAAGTATGTGAGATTGGGGTCGCCTGCTGCATACTCCACAGGAAGCACTCAGAAGTTCAGGAGGTAAATGCGTTCAATGCAGATTTTGTGGGCGTATCTGTGCTGCCTGATTTGCATTTCATTACCCTGAATCAGACGCTAAGACAACACAGACAGCTCAAATGAAAACAAATGGCACTTTGAGTGACTTCATTCTAAGTGAATTCCCCCATATGTTGCAAATGACACAGAATTACTGATACAAACCTCCAGTGTGTTGCTTCCCGTTTTCTCATAGAATTCATCACCTGTGAGGCAAACATATAAGGGATCAGGAACAAGCTTATTGCTTTGTGTGTGTGTGTGGGTGTGTGTGTGTGTGTGTGTGTGTTTGTTTTCTGGTACTTGGGTGTGTGTGTACGTGGGTGCAGGGGTAAACAGGGGGGTATGTATGTTTGTTTATGTGTGTGTGTGTGTGTGTGTGTGTGTGTGTGTGGGTGGGTGGTGGAGGGATATTATTGTGTGTTTATGTGTTTGTGTGTGTTTGCATGCATGTGTGTGTGTGTGTGTGTACCTGAAGCAGAACTAGGTCCAGCATGGATGTCTAGCTGTGTTCCATTCTTGTTGGTCTGATTTCTTACAACCTGTTGTCTCTCTAGTTCCCCTGAGATCCAAATAAAGAATTCACTTTAATCACAAACCATTCCCCACAGCTTTGGCATTCACATCACACAGAACTCCCTTCCAACTAACCTTTAGACAATAATAATACACCCAGATCTTGAAAATGATGAAAAAATGTGACTATTTACTTATTTACTGTTTTTTAACATAAATTCATCCTACATTCTGTGAAAACACATTACATTGATATCTTCAACACTGAATAAGGTCATGTCACAAATTGAAAATAGTGAAATAAATGAGTGAAATCAAACTTTAATGTTTCTAATATTATTATTATTATTATTATTATTATGAGAAAACTTAAAGTTTTCACTTTTTACAACATATGTTCAAGTCAAGTGAAGCCTAACTGACATTTCCTGGGAAATCAGACCCAACAGCTCAACTGATAAATCATGATTATATAACTTACAATTGTGAATCAGCATAAGGAGACTGTTTTAAAAGTTATGTACTTGCTCAAAAACTGATGATGGTGTTTATTTTTAACCAAGAATTTATAGATTGCAGCTTTAAAAATATGTTAGGGACTCACACTCAATTCGAATCTGCTCCATCTCAGCCACCTCTGCGATGCTTTCTCTCAGGTCCTCTACAAACTTCAGCAGTTCCTCAGCGTTCTGAGAACAGAAACTCACCACCTGCTTCTTCTCCGATGAGAACGGAGACAATATCGTAATTCCATGAGGATAATCTGACAGAAAACACACAGCGCATGTCAAACACAGACCATCACTGATGCTTTAAACCTTAGGATTAGAGTGTGGTTTAGGGTTAGGTTATATTGTTTATAACTAGCTGTGTAAAAAAACAAAAGAGTGTGTGTGTGTGTGTGTGTTTGTGTTCTCTTACACTCATTCTCAAACAGATGGAACTGCATGCCCAGCAAGCCCATTGCTTTGCAGAACGTATATGTGGCTGTACTCTTCTTCTTAGGACACAGCTTTAAAATCTGACATCACAAAGACAGAACTTAAAGCTTATTCTCAGCTGGTTGTGTGTCCACATGTGACTATATGTGCATACAGCATACACATGTACACGTGTGTGTTTCTCACCACTATGAGGTCATTGAAGAGAAAGACCTCCCTCTGATGTGACGCCTGTTTCTGCGGTTTGTTTACATCCGTGACCTCATAGAGCCGACTGCAGCATACGAGTCTGCGGTGAGGAACCGACAGTATCTGAGAGAGACGGTGAGAGAAAGAGACGGGGAGAGAGAGAAGGGAAGAGAGATCAAGAAAGAGAGAGACGAGGATAGAGAGAGACAGGGAGAGAAATAGAAACGGGGAGAGAGAGAGAGAGAGAGGTAGAGAGAGAGAGCGAGCAAGAGAGAGATCAGAAGGGCAAAGATTCCATTATCAGAAAAGGAAATGAAAACAAGGAAGATGCAGAAGGAAAAGTTAAATGGATAGTTCAGCAGAGAAATGAAAATTCTGTCATCGTTTGATCTGTTCATGTCGTCTCATATGACTCACTGTCTTGTGTGGAATGCAACAGGATGTTCATGTTGCTCTCTGACATTCAATGACAGTGCATGTTATTGTCATGTTTGACTCATGTGTTTCCTGTCTCCTGTTACCGTACGTCTGCTGGAGACTATTCTGTCTTCTGCTATCACTCTCATGTCTCATTTGAATATTTAAATAAGGTACGTCATGATTGGTCATCTGACACGTGAGAACCAGTGTGTTTTCATTACCATATCCTGAAATATCACACAGTATATAGAGAGTGAGATTCCCCTAAATTGAAAGGAAGTCGGACAGGTTGGAATGACATGACGATGAATGCACGATTTGTATATTTTGGGTGGACTGTCTCTTTAATATTTCATGTAGAGGCTGACTGCTTTACAGCGCTGTCTAAAATTACATCCTGAAACTAATGAGCAGTTTTAGTCTCGAATCTCCGTGTTCATATCTCTCGCACACAGACCTGAATGCTTTACAGAGCAGAAATTAAACAAGCAGAAACTCTGTGAATATCATTTGTTGTAGCCCTCAGCAAAGTTTTCTATTTCACTGGAAAACCTCAGGCTGAAAATGTTTTTGAGTCATGTAGGATTCTTACTTTAGGCTTTTATACACTGAACCTGTGTTTATCTTCTGTAACCTGTCATACTATAGGTTTTTCCTGTCTCCATGGCAACGGTATGACGCCACAGAGAGGGGTGAGCCAAGCGTTGTTAGTAAAAACCTGGCCCAAACCCACCCATTGGTACTCCACCCATCCTTGACTGGGATTGGAAGTGCTACAGAACTCTCATGGAACAGAGGTGAAAAATGGTCATATATATGGACCTCTTGTTGCTGATTGGTTGGATTACATGAACATGTTTCTCCTGATCTTTGCTAAATAAACTTCGTTTATGGTTAAGAGGTTGTTCAAATCCCTAATTCTAGTATGTTGTAGTGATGCATGCCTTGCCTTAGCAAGACCCACTAAAACAACAGTTAGGTTATCTCAGACTCAGTCATCTTACTGTCTCTCGTCAATCATGCCTCCCATTTCAAACATGTAACGGATGTAAACAGAACAAAAGATGATGCACTTTTCACATTAATGTGACCTTTGTGTCTACTGGGTAGAGAACTGACTCACCGTTTTCATTCCAAGAATGCTTTGCTCAACCCTGGTAACATAGGTCACATGGTCTTCGTTGGAACGCAGTTCCCTCAGCTGTATCCGCTCGTAAATCCCAGCTAGCATCTCTCGCGGAATGTCCGCCCCATCATCCACCCCTAAAAAAAGAGAAATTACACTGTGCATTAAAGGAAAACTTTCCCAGTTAAACAGATTTTTTTAAAGGGAACATACAGTTGAAAGCACCCAGCTAACAGAGAACCTTCTCAAAACTTCTAGAACTTTTTTGATAACTTTGGGAGAACTGTTAGTGAACGTTAGCCGAAGAAACGTTAACAGAATGTTTATTTAACTGTGTTTAATCATATACTGTATACCAAACGTTATTCAAAAGTTGTTAGAGGAACATTTTGAAAGCATTACAGAATTAAAATGTTTGACTAACGTTCTTATAGAAAAGCAATAATGTTGATAAAAGGGCCAATTTCTTTGATATTGAAGAACTCTGAGGGAATGTATGTCCTTCCTTCAAAACAAGGACAAAGTGTGCAGAGGAGCGAAAACATAACTGCATACTTTGAGGTGACAGAAATTGCTGTCTCAGATGAGGACTGATTAGGCTCTATGCAACAGTCCTGTCATATTTCAGCGTTTGACTAATAACCTTCTTCCCTTTTCATACTCCTGCCTTCACCTTCCACTTTAGAGCACCTCTCGTTCAGTGTGTGTTTGTTAGAGCTGCAGAAAGTCAGCAACAGATCAAAAATCATTTGATCAGAGACCAGGAAGCTGTCCAAAACCTACACGCATGCACACACCCTGCCTACGCTCCTTTGAGAGCATCCGAATTCATCTTTTGATATGATAATAATGCAAATTTATGGAAATCGAAAGATTAATAATTTGTCAAACTTTAAACTGAAATCTTCGTTCTTCATCTTCAAAACAGCAAACAAACGCACTCAGGTTTTCATGAACAGTCAGTGATCTTACGCACAGCTCACCCCTGAGGTTACGTATGAAGTCTTCCAGCAGCATCTTGCGCTCTGGTTTGATGTTGGGACTGTACATGTCCGTGTTCAGCAGAACAATGGCAAAGGCCAAGATGAAGATGGTGTCTGGATTATGAAACTGCTGAACCACATCAGGGTTACACATACAGTACCTCTGACTGAGAGAGAGAGAGACACAGAGAGAGAGAGAGAGAGAGAGAGAAAGATAAAAAATATATGGTTCATGGAAACATTTTATGAAGTGCCCCCTGGCCTCCTAAAAAGCCAATAAATCAGAAGACACTTATTTTGTGGGTGAAATTGCAGGTTTTTTGTATCTATGTGTGACTGTGTGTGCGTGTGTGTGTGTGTGTGTGTGTGTGTGAGATTATGCACATGTGATTCTCACCTAAACGCCTCAATGAGTCTCTCAACTTTCTGAGCTTCTCCTTGAACTCGCACATGAGCCTGGAACTTTCTCAGAGCTTCATCCAATTCCAGCATGGAGAAATCCATCTCATCCACCACACAACTAATACAACACAACACAGCAATGCGATAGAATAAGAACAGAATAGGAAAAGATATAGTGCAAAGAGCTGCATGCAGTCATAACTCACTCTAATACATCTCTGTTGAATTGTCTCTTGCTGTTACCCAGAAACTCTCCAATCATCTGTCGGCTCAAGCCCTTCCTCTGTAACAGGAAGTGGGCCACGCCTATGGCCGTGTCTGGAATGAAGCCCCTAGATATCAGGAACTGAATGCCTTTGTCTGGATTTCTGCAGACAGATAAAGATTCTATTAAGATACCACAAGACTGCTGTGGGTGAGTGTTCATTTTCAAAGAAAATGATAACAATTGATCATATGATACTAAAGATAATATTGTTACATTTATATAAGGCTTAAAGGTATAGCTCAAACAGAAATTTTAGCAGATCATTTGTTAAAGATCGGAACAAATGCAATGAGTGGAAGAACAGTTTATGTTCCTGTACCTTCAACAGAAGATTATATTTAGACCACTTTACTTCGTGATTGCTATCAAGCTGTGAAGACACTCAACCAGCATAACAAAAAACGTTTCTGGAAGAGATCGCCAACCGCGTCTTTAATTTATATCCGTACTGTATATTTAGAAATTTCACTCGTATGTTTACATATGTCCATATGATATTTCTATACGATATATGATCTGCTCAGCATCATACAATATTTTTTCACGATTTATGAAGAATATTATAAGGTGCGTTTCTAAGGGAACCATTAAAGCTTATGTGCAGGTGTTTGAATATGTGTATATATGTGTTAAGAGATCAAATCTGTCTAGAAATATTCTTTTCACGTCACTTAACGTCTTGTTGACATTCTGTTCCAGTGACGCAGATGTCAGACGTTCACGCGCCACAACATCTGTCTCTGTGTCCCTCGCCCACAAGCCCACTGCAGTGCTTCTCTGACGAGATTCTCATGACTTCCCGCTTCAGATATTTTACTAACATACATGTCATGTGACGGTTCAACAGTCAATGCTTCCTGAGGTGACACCCATGACAGTTAAACGTCGTCTTTCTCTTAGAGCAACACATTAAAAATGAATAAATCACGACTTCATTTATAACTTACAAGACTAGACAGTTACACATTCACCGTAATGAAACTCGAGCTTACACAAACTTTTATGCATATATTTTGATATATATTTCAATTTGAATGTACATGAGCTATTATTAAAGCTACAATTATTTGCTTTAATACAATTTCTTTCTCACGACAAAACCTTAAATTTGATCAATTCCTTTAAATATCAAGGGTGCTGTTTATTTCACATGCAAAGAGGTTAGCCAATCGCAGCTAAGCTCATTTACATATGGAATACCTACTGTATACACCACAGGAAATCACTTGATGAGCGCAGCTGTCTGTCATATATTTCCTACAGGAACAGGATGTTTGGGCAGGACATATGCACAGCACACATGCCCTTTTAAACTATTGACTGTAGGCTTTAGAGATGTTACATCCGTAAACATTAATTAACTAGTTGCACAGTTTGGATTAGACTGCAGGTAAAAAGAGAGAAAGGCATTATAAACAGCCCTGTAATTAATCCCTGAGGTAAACATCTGGTCATTTAATCATAATATGATTATTTATAACAACAAGATTTTAATTTCTGACTCTCTCTGTATTTGTCCCTATTTCTTGAAGATGACATCACTGTGGCACACGCCTCGTTAATTTCACCACACTGGAACATCAACATTTTTACAGGTCACCACCTGACCTTATACTGTATACAGGCAAACGTTCACACACACACACACACACACACACACACACACACAAATTGCACCATTCCATAGACTTCTATTGTATTTACTGTATTTATACACAGCTAGTTATAAACAATATAATCTAACCTTAACCTGCGCTCTCACCCTAACAGAAAACTGTCTGCATTTTTACAATTTTGAAAAGCTTTATTATAATATTTTTTGTAGCATTTTTACAAACAAGGACATCCACAAAAGAAGGATCTGCTCATAATTGTCAGGTTTTGCTGACGTTTGGGTACAAATTTGTCCCCATTACTTAAGTAAACCCACACACACAGAAAAACAAAGGACACATAGCATGCTCTGTGTGCTATTATAGAGAAACAGAACATGTGTTTAGAATTTACACAGGAATCTTGTCAATCAGATCGTGCCTTATTCACAGTCTGAGTAAAACCATGTGTGTGTGTGTGTGTGTGTGTGGGTCACCTGGTTACCAAGGCAACTGTGCTGTCATGGTCAAGCATGTTCAAGTAAATTGAAAACCTAAAAAAGGATTGGCTTCAGTGTGTGTGTGTGTGTGTGTGTGTGTGTGTGTGTGTGTGCATGTATTCTTGAGTGTGTACTCTTCAGTTTCTACTCTTGAGTAAGTACTCTTAAGTGTACTCTTGTCTGAGATGGCTATACAGACAAAACATATAGACAGCTTTACAGAGTCTTTCATTCATTCATATACGTGTATGTACGTGTGTGTGTATGTATGTGTGTGTGTGTGTGTGTGTGTATATCAGTGGTGTATCGCTGTGTATCAGTGCACTACATTAAAAAGCACTCTTTAGTCACTGGCAACCAGACGAGGCAAACAAAAGCTCTTTTCTTGAGAAATCATTGGTATATTTTTATCTGCAGCAGTGACGCACACACATTTGCTTTTGTATCCTGGTGGGGACCTGCCATTGCCTTCCATTGTTGATAAATTAAGCAGACCTTCACTTCAATTATTGTATTACACATCCTGCAACTACTGTTTCTGTTACGTTTATGCATTTGGTAGATGCTTTTTTCCAAGGCGACTCATTGCATTAATATATACATTATTGATAAGATATGAATTATATCTTAGATTGTACGGCTGTGTTTAGGAGATTTGTGCTGTTACTTTTCTAAGCGGTCCTCGTTTTTGACAGGCGATTGGAGGAACCCGACCATATCTTAGGGGTGGGCTCTTCAAGCCAGTAAAGAACTACATAGCAACATCCTAGCAACCACCTATTAATGCTCTGGAAAATACTCAAACCCTAGTGAGCACCTAGCGACACTGAACAATCTGAGAAAACACTGAACAATCAGCTGCCCTGGCAACCATCCATCATTGCAGGAATATTTGCACGGGGAAGCGCACAATTTCTTCCAAAACAGTCTTCACAAACAGTCTATTTATGATTACGACTGACAAACCCATACCCAACCTCACCTACGAAATGAAACCTATGTGCTCTGTATAAGACATTATTTAGTCCCTCTTTTCGCATAGGTCATCACAATGTCAGTTCTGGGCTTCTAAAAAACCTGAGACACACACACACACACACACACACAGAAAGTCGCTGGAAGGTTTGACCTTTAACTTTGTACTCACACATTGAAGAGGTTGAGTCCAATACGATAGAGGCGCTTGCGTGCAATATCTGTAGAGAGGGTGCCGCAGGGCGTGTCCTGGCAGTGTGGGCGGGGCAACGACAGAATCATTGTTTCACAGGCTGATGTTGAAGTGCTGCTGCTACTAACAGGCTCTGAACTATTTTCTGCCATCTCTGCCACAATCTGACTGATCGGTTTCCTTTCTTGCCCCGCCCCTGTGCTCGGTACATCTGATCTGGTTGGTTGTTGGTTCTCTTTCTCTTCTTCGCTACGTGGCGGCGCTGGAAACTCAGGATCGACTGTGACCAATGATTCCGACTGGCCTGCGTTCTGTCCCCCTGTTTGGGCATCTGAGCTGGTCTCCTTGGATACACCGTTACCAAGGGAAACCGATTCCAGCATGGAGGAGGAGAGGCGAAAGTTACGGTTGTCAATTTGAACAGTCACATCCCGAAATGCCATCATAAGTTTACTAGCACTGCGGGGTATGTTCTCCACACAGCTGGTGTGTGTGGCCTCCTGCAGGGTAGCAGAGTCCATCAGAAGCCCCTCAGGATGAGACCCAGAGGGAGGGACCGCAGAAGATTTGTCTGCCTCTTCATCTCGTACAGAACTCCAGCTGCTCAAAGCTTCGTCGATGGACCGTGCTAAAGACTGCACCTAGCACAAGAAGATCAAAATAAATAAAACAGAATAAAGCAGAATAGAATAGAGCATGGCAGAACAGAATGGAACAACATAATAGAACAGAATAGAAACAAAGCATGATAGAATAGAATAGAATAGAATAGACCAAGACAGAATGTAACAACAACATAAAAGTTTAATATTATATAATAAAATAATTTGTGGAATTGAACTGCATACAACAGAATACAAAATGAGTGACAGAACAGCATAGATTACAGGCTGTTAAAGGTGTAAGCGCACCTGTTCGGTGAAGGTGTCCTCCAGGTGTGTGAGTGTAGCGCTAGTGCCCGCAGGCAGTGAGGTGGAGTGTGTGAGCGGTATGCCCATGAGTGAACAGCCCTCCATCAGAGCCCG
>JAZGTJ010004210.1:0-31836 GCA_036877575.1 Botia almorhae | reverse complement strand
CCGTGAACCATTTATTCTTTCTGAACATCGATTATCAAGCGGAAATGTGAGCCTCAACGCAACACTTCACCTGACTTCAATACATCTAAACCATACTGGCATTTATTACTGCAGAGTGTTTAGAGATGTACCCATACTTGAGATTGTATACGGACAGGGGACACATGTATATGTTGGTGAGCTTTACATTTGACTTGTTTTATAAGAATCTATTTTCTAATCTTTTAAGACTGAAAGGAAACAATGCTCACAGTTTTTGTAATAACTGGATTATTCTTTTACTCTTTAAAATGGCAAAAACCTGATTTTAAAAAGCTAGTCTCTAACTTTATGTTTATCTCTAACTTTATGATTTGTAGTGAAAAGAGCTCCAAATTCCTCTGAGGACACACTGATGATGTCATCACTATCAGGGCTGGGGATTCTCCTGTTCATTATCTGCTTTGCTTTGGTCATTTACATTTATTACAATGGTATGTAAAATAATACAATTTCTTAGTATTACACTTAGATATTTATGGGTCTATAACATTGTTTTGTTTTTGAGATGTAACAAATGAGCTTCACAGTTTAAAATAAGTTCAGGCAATGTACAAATCAATTAAGTTTTACAATATATGTGGAAATGTAACGTTTGCATTTTTTTAAAGGTGGCCACAGAGCAAAAGAATCTTTAGTGAGTGACATTTCTATATTTAATAATTCAACTATTTGTTTATGTAATAGTAAATGAACTCATGAGAAAATCATATATTGTTTTTTGAATAAGTTATTATACTCTCAGGTGGATGCATCCATTGGATCACAGTATCCTGTCACTTCTGAAACTTGTGTTGTTTATGCTGCATTTCAACAACCTCCATACTGTGAACAAAACACAAAATGAGGTAAATTGTGCTCATTAAGACCTTTGGTTATTCTGCACTGATTAACTGATGCTTAGTTTACCGTGCTTAATTCATGTTCCTCTGTACGCATACAGTCAGCTTTATGATGCACAGTAATATATCCAGATGTAATGATCCTATTCTGACCTGTTCCTCAGAACTCTGCAGTTCTGGTATCTGCTGAAGAGTCAGCAACATACTCGGGAGTCCACATGAAGACAAAGCCAGAGGTTGAAGGTTTATTTTTCTTAAGCATCAGTTGACTTAGCTGGAATTTTGTTCACTGTTATTTTCCTATAGCATCAGTTTGTTTCAATAAAAACATTTAATATAACTGAATCATATTTCTTTAAACAAAATATTTACTTTGCAATTGTTTCTTTATTTAATATTACTGAAGACAGAATTTGGAAGTTCTGTCAGCTCACATTTATGCCGTTTTAAACAGGATTGCGCTCGTGACGCAGCACCATTGAGATTTTGTTTTCTTACCAGTGTAGATTCACTCAATCAGTCAGGAACTTACAGAATTTACAAAAACACACAGTCAACAATAACACAATAAAGGTGCAATTGCAGACAACAATGTATAACGCTTAGCAGCCCACAACAAGTGGTTTCCTTGTTGGCTGTGTTGTTTATTTCTGTTAATTTATTTGTACACCAGCTCTCTGTAAAGTGCACTGAAAACAAACTGATTAAATTAAAATAAAAAGCAATTAGACTTTAGACTTAGCAATTTAGTCTTATTTTACAGGATTATAGTGTGGTATACTAGTAATAATAAAACTTATTTACTTTAAATTATGACACCTTTTAAATGTTTTCATGTTAGGCAAAACAAAGCAATAAACATCCTACAAAAAGCTGAGAAAAAAAAATTATTGTCAGAAAAGATATGATAAAACAATGCGTTATATGTGCAACACCTTCTTAAAAACAAGAGAAAACTGTTTCTGACTGAATGAACATTCTATGTGTTGTGTATGATCAGTGTTTGCTTTCATATATGGGAATCAATAAGATTGTGAGTGATTTTACAGACTCTTATGTAGTAAAGCCACACATAATTAAGGAAGACAAAATTATCAGTCACCGCATGCCTTTTAATCATAATGAAGTTCTTAAGTGTCAAAAAGAATTTGCTATAAAACATATGTATGAAATAAGTTATAAAAAAGCTCTCAAGTTTTTTATTTTTTTTATTTTTAGAAAGGGTCAAGCTTCAAACAGAAAATATTAATACTTTCAAATTTTAACAACCATCCTGTTTACTTTATGAAACATGTTGTTATATTAGTGGTGCTATATTTTCCAGTTGTTTCCATCTTGAATGAACTGAAGTATTTTTTGATCCAATCAATACTTGACTTGAAAACCTCTAAAGAGATCAATGGAATTGTGTTGTGAACATAAATTTGATAAAAGAAAGGGAAAAGTATGAACATTGGGGGAAGGGGTTACAATTCACATTTAAATCACCTTACTGAAGATAAAACATTAGTCCATGACAGCACCAAACACACTCTTGCAGTCCACACTGACACACACACACACACACACACACACACACACACACAGTCACTCAATAGTAACATCAGTTACTTGCCTTCTGTCAAAAAATACACTAAACAAAACAAGTTTAAGATCATAATAAAATAAAAACACATTGCTTTTTGGACCCAAAGACTATCAAGTGTTTGTGTTCTTGAGTGTAAAAAAACTCAATCTTATCACATTGACGGATCCCACAATGGAATACAGATCTCCAAAAGACAGTATGTACAGTATTTTACACAAATGAGCTTGAATCCAGGTCTGAGAAATATGTACTCATTGTAATGACTGCTAATCTCATGATTAATGTAATAAATCCAGTTGCAAAACTAACAAAATATACATTCTGAGATCCCATTATACTATATTCTTCTGTAAAAAATGTACCTAATGATTTAGTCTTTTAAATACACTACAAGTATCCACATGGATTTGACACAGATTATTGCTCTCGTAAGAATGTTAAACTGCAACATTTTTCTACAATTACAATCCTACAACATGCCCTCAAGAACATGTGTATAGTGTCATCACAAAAACAGACAAAACCTCAAACAACAAACAGAAATAAAATATTCGAAAAGAAGCCAAATAAAATAAAACAGACCATTACCCTAAGATGTTATTTTTTAAAACTTAGAATGTATCTAATTATTTACAGGTTCAGCTCTATATAAGAGGAACAGGGAGTTAGTCTAGACCCTAATATGACAGCAGGCCATTAAACAGGAAGTACACATGAATCACATTAATAGTGTTGTAGCCTCCATCACATGAGTATAAGTCTGGCTTAATGCTGATCCAGCTAATCCAAAACCATTCAAATATAAAAACTTAAAAAATAGCAATAAAACCCTGCAGCACATGCAGTGCATCCATTATATTTGATTGAAACCAATCGCCACAAAACCTTCCTTAACATTTAAGGAAAACATAAGAACAGCAACCATTATTGTACCTGTCAATCATACATTTCAGTGGTAGCCATTAGTAAATGCTGTAGCAATCAGAGGGCCCTGTAAAGAAAGGAAAAACAAAGATCTATTTAACAGAATTGTCCATAAAATTTACATTTTGATGAATGGATAATTTCTGACTGAGTATCAACAGAGAAAAACATTCTAAGTTTAAATTATCTCAAGTTGAATGCTTTGTTAAGCCAATCGGAATTCTCTGACTCACCCCAAGACTGTGGCTGAATCCAGTGCTGGGAGCAGGACTCGCAGCGCTGATGTAACTACTGACTGCTGAGTCCTGATTGGCTGTTCCATACAGGTCTGCCATCGGCCCAGGGCTATTGGTACCCAGAAATCCAGCTGAGCGAGAAGGAGTAGAGCCTTTAGAAACAGACACGTCTTTTAGTAAACAGATCTTACAATATGTGCAATATTTTAAAATAACTTAAAATCTACAGCACAGCTGAAGAATGAAACATAAAATGTTTATTTAGCTTATTTCTTGATCAAGAGTACAGTGTACATTTTAGGACATCCTTAGACCTCAGTCTACAATAAAAAGGTGTCATGCCTCAGACTAAAAGGCTTCAGTCACTGCACAAAACGGCATCGTGCCTCAGACAGAAAGACTTCAGGTCTCAGGAAAAACGACGTCAGGTCTCGTACAATTAGGCATCGGGTAAAACAGACTCAGATTAAAGGCATCAGACAAAAAGACAGCAGGCAAAACAGACTCAAATTAAAAGGCATCAGACAAAAACACATAGAGCGAAATGGACTCAGATGAAGTGTGATGTGTTGTGCTGCCATGTGACATCACACGCACGCGGTTCAGAACAAGCAAATCAAAGTGGTGAGGATGGCAGGTAAGCCACTCTTGATGTATTTTATCTTAACAGTTTTAATTAATTTAATTAAAAACTGTTCTAATTAAAAATTTAATTGTCGTTTTGTGCAGTGACTGAAGCATTTTAGTCTGAGGCATAATGCCTTTTCATTGTATGACTGAGGTCTGAGGATGTCCTAAAATGTACACTGTACAAGGGTCATGTGTGGAAAACAAAACAATTTCTCGCACCTCTGACCACAGCTGCTGCTGCGGCGGCTGCTGCCATGGGGTTGTATGCTGTCAGAGGAATAGCTACACAAGCATTCACATGCAAACAGAAGAAGAAAACAGGAAAGAGAACATAATGAGCATCAACTATTTGTGTTGACCACAGTTTCACAGAGGGTAAGACACGATTGTCTGATAACGTCTGGCTGTCATACAGGATTAACTGCGTTGTGTATCTATAACACAGCATTCATATCTTTATCTATATGATGGTACCACATCTGTATGTTGTGTGTCTGAATGTGGTAACCATGTAAAGTTTAGTGACCAGGTACAAGCTGCTTGTAAAGCTCATTGAGCAACTAACCTGTGAGTTCAGGGGGGTGGGGTGATGTCAGAAGGGGGGTCCTCTCTAAGTGGAATTCTAGAATAAAGATAAACACAAGAAGCTGTTTAAACATACACACATTGACAAGCACTACAGGGTCTATGGTGGAACAAACATAAGAGGCACCTGTTACTAACAACACATTCAGGCATGCAAAGGCCTCAAGCACACATAGAAAGACAGTATGACCCTTAAGATTTACAAGCAGCCATGAAAGATGTGTAGGTGTTTGTGTACTTGAGTGATTTCAACGCAGTTGGCACTGCTAATTAATGTCCTACTTATGTAACTACTCATGTTGCCTAATGTTGGCTATTTTCCATCATGGAATTACATAAGTTGTTCTAAGATGTGTATGTGCTGAACGGATACATTAAAAATCAACACTGGATTATATTTCAGAGTGTTTGCAAAGATAGAACTTTGCAGGAGAGAGTTATTACCTGTGAACTAAAGTGTGAAAAGGTCTACAGAGATACTAAAATAAAGATACTAAGATATTACGGGAAGTATGGGTTACACATTGCGCCTTACCAGGAAATTGATAAGTGTATCCTGGTGTAAGACTAGTATAACTGCGGCCAGCATATGTAGCTGCCTGGAACCCTGGATACCCTGAGAAAAATACATAAAACAGATTAATAGTGTCAATACCGATTAGTGTTCATAAACAATAGTTAATTAATGGTAAAACATAAATAAAGTAACTTTATAATAATATTACATTAGTACTAATGTAGATTAAAGACACATAAGTTGTGTATTTCGTACAGATTCAAGTACATACTGTACAAGCCTCTATAGACTGCAATTTTTACTCTGAACAGCAGAGGGCGGAAGACTCCACACTTACTTTCAATTAAATGGCTTTACATCCTAATCATTCCTGTAATTCTGTAAACGATGTTAGGAGACACACTTACCCAGCATTCCTATTCCAAGCATAAAAGCATCCATTCCATATGGCATGACACGTGCGCGACCTCTAGAAGAGCCCGTGGGTGACATCACTTCCTTGGGCTGGGCCTTCTTACACTCCACCTTTAAACAGAAAGTAATATATCAGTCAATCATACAAGCAATAAACCCTGATGATGAAGTTTTAAAAGTGTGGTGAGTTCTCTCAAGAGTAGATATGAACAAAGAGTGGATAAACATAATTCCTCTCACCATCTTGTTGTTGATCTCATGGAAATGAATCTCACAGACTTTCTCCACGACATCTTCATTTTCAAAGGTCACAAATCCAAACCCTGAAGAAGACAAAGGTATAGATTTATAGAAGTTCTTCTATAATTACCAGGGTTCTACCATGGTACATCACCATAAAACATGGTAGTTCTTTGCTTTTGCCTTTGCATATATATATATATATATATATAAAGCTGGGCAGCCTGGATATACACCATACATATTAATTTTGGAATTAATTATGCAGAATTGTGTGTAACTATCTAAAGGAGGAGCACATGTCCACTTTATTTTTATAAACGGATATGCTAGATTTTGCTTTCAACAAGAACTTGCTTCTCTTGTCTCAAGTCCTGCTCTCTTAGTCACTCTGTGGTTGAAAGCCATGCAAGCTTTCAACCATAATCGATGTGCTGTAGAACCCATGCAGGGGGGAGGGAAGGGCGCTTAACAAGGTCTTAGCGTAAACCCTGATTAACAAACACACTAATTACTTAATCTCTCTCCTCACTTACTGCTTATCCTACAGAGTTCAGGATGGAGGGACATGGAGACAGATTGGACCAGGTGGAGGAAGGAAGAGGAAGAAGGACTACAGCCAAATGTATCACACATTTATAAGACTTATTGAAATTTACCTCTGTGTCTGTTAGTTGTTTTATCAAACATAAGCATTGCGTCATCCACCTGAAGACAGCAAAGAGATTCACAGAGATTCATCATTTATTAATTATATAAACGACTTAAGAGAACAAAAATGCTTCACATTCTTTACAAAAAAATACAGTCGTTGTATTTTTAACTGTAGTATTAAATATCAGACCAGCAAGCCACAATACTTTGGTTCACCTGGGTCAGGTTGTACTTTCATAAAAACTATCATTTCGAAGTTAAAAATCATTTAAACAATTGATTTTAACCTAAAACATGTTCACAAAACTGGACACTAACACCAAAGAATTTTAATCTAAATGATGTGGTGTATGTTAACTGAGCGAGTATTACTTAATATGATTAAATTAATGTGTATAAGGTTACACAATCAAAATATATATTTTTAAGGTCCCTTAAACTCCGTTTCTGTATGTGATGTTAAAACAGGGGGTTGGGCAGGACATAACGATGGGTCTTTTTAAAAAATAGCCAATAGGCTTCAGTTATGTCACAGCTCTGAACCCTGAATTGCTACATGTTTTCTTCTAATAAAAAGGGAGATATTAAGTGTATTTGCCTTGCATGTGAGTGTGTGTATGTGTGTGTGTGTGTGCGTCATTGTGAGTATCTCTAAACTGCTTATATCTACAATTCAGAGGTGAAGGTCAAATTTACAGGTTTGTGTGTAAGAAAAAAATCCTCAGTCAAGAATTTGAAACAGAAGAAGACAGTCTGACCAATCAACACTTTTTGTCTGCACATTTACTTACACATTGAGGAGCCAAACTGAAAGACCAACGGTCCTCTCTATGATCAATCAGTTTTCTCATCTTTACTGTTAAAAAACCTAACAAATGTGCTTTTACAGACATTTGGGGAATTTGATTGTACTTTGGGGTACAAAGTATTTTCACCCAAATGAATCTGCCTATTAACACTATTTTTATTTATCAGCTTAAATTAGTTTTTGATGTATAATGTAATATTTAAACATCAAAATGACATAGTTTTAAGTTATGAAAAATTATTTGATGTGACTGAATCAACATTACTTTTTTAAGGGTCAGATTACGCACCAATAGACCCTTATACCCTTATACAGGGTATAAATCTTTCTATGATCTAATATTAACAAGTGTATTTTGTAATCAAGAAACTATCTATGAGTAAATCCATTCCAACAGTGAAGTTTTCTCTCTTTATCACTCTCTCTCTCCATCCCTTGTCCAAACCAGGCCAGCACACAAAGTGACCAGTGAGGCAAACTAATCTGCAACTTCCCCGGGTGGCTGGAACTATCATCTCTCTCTCTCTCTCTCTCTCTCTCTCTCTGCATTCCACACTCAAGTATGGCTCAAGAATGCTGAAATTATTTTAACCAAAGTTTTGCACCCAAATCACTGAGAAATTTAAATTTAAAAGTATGATGCAAACACATATTAGACAATTAATTTCATCGGTACATCACTTTTTAGGGGTATTGTTGTGTTACTTCAGTTATGAACATTCAACCCCCCTTAAACACACACTCTCTTCTTCTTTATTCTCCTACACACACACACGCATATAAACACTCTCTTCTTCTTTTTTCTCCTACACACACACATAAACACACACCCCAAACACAAAACCCTTTGCCCGCTAAATTACTTGGGGACAATAGATGGGCAGGGTCACCGTGGTAACAGGCTAGGAGGGGGGCTGAGGGTAGGAGCAGCTGTTCCATCAGATTAATTCAAATTCAAGTAATCTCCCCCACCTTCCCCAGCAAACAAAACTCAGCCCTCAAACTCTAAAACTCTACCCCAACTCTTTCTTTCAGCATCTCTGCTCCTCTCCCACTTCCCTTTCCATACTTCTCTGGTAATTTCACTCTGTACACCTTCTGAATGATTTGTTTTAAATCTAAAAAACAGTTTTGCATCATGCTATCCCATAAAGTCTTACCTTTCCAAACTGGTCAAAGTACTGTTTTACATCTTCAATAGTAGTGTTCACTGACAGGCCCCCAACAAATATTTTCTTCGTCCGAGTCACCAGCTGAAATATAAGAGAGAGGGTGATTAGGTAACCATGACATTATCTATCAAGAGAGTATACAATTCAAAATGGCTGACATGTGTTGATATACACACCTTTGGCTGGGCTCTTCGAGGAAAGGCGACTTTTGGGTCAATCTAGAGGAGAGGTTGAGAGGAAAAAGTCTAGTTTAGAAACTCTGGAGAAAGAGAAATATTGACACCAACACACCCAGGACTGTACACATGAACAACCGTAAGAAGTTCTCTGAAGGAAACTGGAGACATCTTCAGTGCTCTGCTCACATCCTATGAGCTCTGGTTTGGTGTCTTGCCACTTGGAGAAAAATTTGCATGTATGTGTAATAGGCACTGACTGCACACACTGTTATCTTTAACTGTCTGAGAATGATGGTTCATTCATACATGCAGAGAGATCAGGAAGGGACTAACGTGTTGAGAAATGTGAACGCAATGCAGATATTGTGGTGTAAAGGGAGAACAAGAGCAACAATAAGATCTCCATTTATTTACACCAACTAATGAGAAGAAAATACACAGTAGTGAGCATGTGTTCACAATAGAGGAATGGGGGTTGAAAAGTTTACAGGTTTCTAGGAGAGACAAGTGGAAATTAAAGACTTTGACTACACTGAGGAGGCTGTCATAGCCACCTGTGACTGTGTACTGGACAAGAGAGGGGTCAGCTTTCCTGTAAACATCACATGACATGAAAAACACTCATTAAACACCACACCATGTTTTGTTTGAAGGAAGAACGACGAGTAAGCACAGAAGAGCAGAAGAGCATACTTGACCCACACACTCTTTTGACAGTCAAAAAAATATTTTGTTTGTTTGTGTTTGTTTGTTTTTGCACGTAAACTTTTCTTTCTGCTTTCTTTTTGTTTAACAGCTTTTTGTTAACTTTTGTTTAATGGTGACTGTTTTCCATTTAAAATATGTAAATTTATGAGCTTCTATAAATGAATGGAGACATCAGCACAAAAATCCAGCTACATCCATAAACTACATTTGTAACTGAGTGTATAGAAATAATGTACAAGTAGCTCAAAAATTACTACATTGTGTCATTGAAGCCATTTGATACATCTCTGCCGTTTTTTAATAAAGCATGTGCAAAAAATCAAACCAATTGCTCAGCACCCATTGGTAGATGTGAACGGTACACATACTAGATTACAGATATTCAGGACCTCTATATTAGTCTATACATTTCTAGACCAGCTATTTATCAAACACTAGACTACATCATGCTGTACTGAGGTTAAATTCTAGAAGACAGTAAAATATGCAGTACAGCTCTAGTAGCAATAATGATTAGTCTGTCCGAGAGAGGGTTCGAGTAGAGCTACGCTAAAGAGCTACCACCTCTGAGATAAACTACAGTAGTTTACCAGAATCACCCATTTATTCTCACACAAATTCAGACTAGGAATAACAGAGTTTCATTGTGAAAATCTAGAGAGTAAATGAAGAGGCTAAAATAATCTGAACAGAAGATCTGATTCAGAAGCTACAGTTTAAGTCTCTAGTTTCTAGACTACACTGATAGTCACCTCTGGTCCACAACATTGCTGAGGCCCCACCACTCCTATCAAAAACAAACAAACAAACAGACACACACACACAAACAAACAAAATCAACATACTGCCACCGACGCACATGGGAGGAAAGCTGAGGATAAAATGTGTGGTCACACAAAACAGATGACATTTTTTTATATTGACATTGGAGTTTATTTTGGCCATACAAATGAAGAGACATAGAAACGTCATTGAACTAGTAGGGGCTTCTCTTAGACTTTTCTGTACTGGAACCACCACAGGAATTCACATTAAAGATCAATCAATGTGAGATTTTCCAAACGTTAATGCTTGATCCTTCCAACACTGAATCCTTATTTTTTATTTATTTTATCAAGTAATTAAGAGAACCGTTTGGTTTTTAGAAATTCAAAGAGTGTGAACTTCTGTTTTATAATTGTTTGAATATTAGAACCATATATCATAACACTATATATTATATGTACAGTATTTGTGGCATTTCCTTTTTTCTTTACCAATATAAACATTAAATATATTATAAACAAACTTGCAGGATAATTGAAATACTGTATAACACAAAGGTGGCTCTTATAATAACATTTGGTCAAGATGTGACCTTAAGCGGCAAAACTTGCCACCCTTCTCAAAACTATTTTAAGTCGATGGACTTAACAAATCAGGTCAAACCTCAGGGATCAATCGCTGTTCGCAGCGTCTACCAATCATATCCAACCTAACACAGACACGCAACCCCACACAACGATCACACTGTCCACTGAAAATTCATCAAAACCATTGACTAAAAATCGTGATTTTTACGTGTTGCTCCACACATTTCTGTTTCTTTTTTCTGGTCTCCCCTCCTCCACCGCCCGGTTGCTGAGCTCGTTAGGCTAATCTCCAGTTTAAAGTCGGCCCAGGCAAGCAGCCATAAGGCACCTTTACAGGGGCACAGTCATAGAGGTAAAGCAGGACAAAGACCTTCATGTTCCCCTGGCTCTGACTGCTTCCCTCAGGGGGGAGGCACTTAGAAAACAGCACAGCAACCAGGCTGTGGAAGGCATTCTGTGTTCACTTTAGATGTAATGTTAGTTTTATTTAAGTGTTTGGTTGGCTTTTTCAGTCCCTCTTCACCTCGGGAAACAGTTTAAGTACGTCACCGGAAAGCTACAATGACTTCAATGTCCAAACAGCTGATCAGTGTAACTCCAAACAAAATACATGAAGTCTCAAATAGTTTCACTACGGCCTGCTTTGAACTACCTGTTGCCATAATGCAAGGGTGTTTTTTACTCAAATGGGAACTGGTTCAAACTTTCAAAAGAGAAAGAGATACAGGAAGAATAGAGAGAGAGATGAGAAAGTTTTTTCCTTCTCCTTCAGGCCTCACCCCTCCCTCCTCAATGACCCCCTGGGGGGGTGACTCCACCATCACCATGGCAACCAACGGGCACCATTGTCCCAGGACCCGCCTGCTCTGAACACTGACAAAAAGACTCTCGCAAATAGATGCACCACAACACACGAAACCAGTCAGTAAAGTTTTCTATTTTTCCTGCTTGAGTTCAGCTCCTACTGACACCAGTAATCAGCTCCGATTATTGCTTTTTTTGCATGTCATTAATATGGCCCAGTTTGCACTCTTGACATTACAGATGTATTCTTGTAAACAAATATGTTTAATTCTGCATATTGAAAATGAGGCATGAAGGATTATCAGACAGGGAAAAAGTGTCATTGAGGAAAAATGTGAATTCCACATGAGTGTTTGGTGAGCACTCTTGAGACGAGGCACCACAAAGCCTTTCCAGCAACTTTCAGCATACCCTGTTCGGGTCCCCTAGTTACCATAGTGATTGACGCAGAATAGGAATGCTTCCCTGACAACCTCATTGAGAAACGGGGAGTCTGAGATTTGAAGTTTCTTTTTTTTCACGCTTTCTCCGTTCCATGTCTTCTTAAATAGTTTGACAAAGACCCAAACTGAACAGGCATGAAACCTCACATTCATACGCAGCATCTGTGGCATCAATAAATGATTACCAGGCACCATATCAAGCTCTCTGTCTATTCAGTCATACAGCTTGCATTAAAACAATAAACCATAATGACCTAATAAATTTCACAACCTTTTTGTCTTATTGACACAATTTTGCACATGGCGCACGAAAACAGTTAGCACGGTAAACTTAATGAAGTTAAAACTCACAGTTTTTGAGTCCAGCTCGTGTCTGGTCTGAGCCAGAACTTTGTCCACACCAGCTTGGTCCACAAATGTGACAAATCCAAAACCCCTAGACAAAGGAGAGATTAAAATTACAACACCTCCGCCCATTCCGTGTACACTGACAATACAGCCATTAATAAGACCTTTTGTAGAGGCTTTGTATGTTTGCTGTGCCTGGTTGGTCGTTCCCTTACCTCGAGCGCTTTGTAACTGGATCCCTCATCACCATGCTCTCCTTCACCTCACCAAACTTACAGAAGTAGTCTTTCAAACCCTCTGAGAAAGGAGGACAGCAATAATTATTTCATCCTATTTAGCATTCAGATGGGCTAGAAGCTTAAACAGTGTGGAAAAAACAGAGGTTATTTGTTGATGACATCACTGAATGGATGACATCAACAGTGGGGATGATCTGATGTAAAATATAAACTGTGAGGTCATCACTGGGCGGAATATGAAAGACCTTTTTCTGTAAATATCAGTCCGGATTGTATTATAATTCACTGTCAGTAAAGATCAGTTATGTAAATACATGCATCAGACGTCATGTTTGATTTATTTGTCATCAAATACATATTAGATGCACCTTAGCTGTGTTAGGAAGGCCTGCTCAGATGATAATTGTAAATGTGCATCTATTAAATGATCATACTACCTGACAAGAGTCAAATGACAAAAAGGCTGTTAAGAATTTTTTGCCTTGAACAATACATTGGCGTAATTCAAAACAACAATGTGCCCTACATACTTAGCACAGCCTACAGCATGACAGCAGTTGGTGAAACTTTGTCTATTCACTCAGCTAAACCTGTTGTATAGCCTTTGTATTAAGGACCAAGCCAAATTGCAGAGCAACCAAGCGGACTTATTTTTGCGGTTTTTGGTTTTAAGAAAGGGGCTTTGAGAAACAAAGCTTTGTTTTAAAGGTAAAAAATGTATATGCTTAAATTAAATGACATGTTTGGGGGATTTGATTAATTTAATCACACTTTATTAGGCTATAATTTCATCTTTTTTCAGTTCATAATAAAACAGAATGCGTCTTGGGCTGACATTTTGAAAAAACTTCGTAAAGTGTAACTCACCTTGCGTAGTTTGCCAACTCAGACCACCGATAAACATTTTGCTGTTTAAAAACAAAACAAACGGGCGATCAACAAGTGCTGGGCGTTTGCATATAAACAAACTTATTTAATGGACGTTGAAGAGCGCCATCAACATCTTCAGACATTCAAATAACAGCAGTGATTCTCAGTGAATCCTATCAGAGCGGATCTAAGGTGCGCTGAACAGGAACAGCGCTGTCCTTCTTTGTTAAGTTACTTAGTATCTGATTTCGCTCTTCTATATACGCTCTTCTGTATACGTTTGGAGATCGGAGGAAGAGAATTAATGATTTTACCAGGGGTCGTGCGGAGAGTCCGATGAGGACAGGTTACTCTGGCTGCCTTCCGAGTCCATTGCGCGGCTGTGTATCCTGTCCGAAGTACGGTGCGAGAAAGGAGGCAGAAAGTGTGGAGAGGGGGATTGGCATGGGGTGAGTTAGAGCTCAAAGCCCAAAGACTCCACCTCTCTCCTGGTCCAGTCCCGGCGTAACACACAGGGCCCCTCTGGAAACTGACCGGGAGTCAGTGGATTTACCTTCCTCCATAACGAGGACATCAGATCACTGATTTATTAGAATCACAAGAACCGTTAAAGCTTCTGTGTGTGTTTAGTAATTCGTCGATTTGGCTGTTAAGTAACATTATGAGTAGTTTATTTTTTTACACTTTTCTCTGTATCGTTTCTCAGTCTCAGTATAACCTGTTGATGAAACTGCTCGTGAAAAGTTCTTCTCTCTGAAATATATTATACCATGGCAGGATATTTGCATAACTTGAAATAACAATCTTAAAAATTGTTACTTAACTGTTACTCAAAAGACATTATTCACCAGAACATGGTTTAAAAGGGTTTAATTTTAAGTTATGCATACAAGAGACAACAGTATCCTAATCTTTTCAAACTGTATGTCCTGTTCTTATGTTTCTTAGTGAGAAAGACATCAACAATGACTTTGAGTGTGCAAAGCGAGCAGCTGGTATTGGGGGAACATCTTAAAATCAATACAGATTTATCTGTCTGCATAGTCTAAGTTGACGTGTATGAGAGGTGGTAAAAAGGCCACTGCACATTGCCAAGTGGCCCTCTACAACTGGCCAGATCTGCTGGAGATTTATATGTCATAATAGGATTGTGGGTAAGCGGTGCTTGGCTGCTTGAATTTGTGTGCCTGATTTGTCTTCTCCACTCATGCTGCTCCTTCTATCTAATTCACACACTCAGAGACCCACAAAAGACAAATGTAATTAGAGGGACGCGTAAACATATGGTACTTACATTGCGAATTTAAGACAATAATCCTGACTGCTTACATATTGGTTTTCAGCTGGTCCACAGTATATGGCTGGATCAATTTTGTGCACAAACGTCTATGAGAGTCAATGTAGTTGCTTCAATCTATTTTTGTTTCCATCTGAAATGTTCATCTTAAAAGTAACGCTAAATGGACATTAAGGAATAGTACACACAAAAATGAACATTTTTCATGTTATTCTTTTAAGAAGTCTTTTGTTGGCGCATCACAAACAAGATGTTAGGGAGAATGTTAGTGACCGACAGTCTCCGTCATCATTCACTTTTAGTGTATGGATAAAAGAACAGCCTCAACATTCTTTCGAATTTCTCCTCTTGTGCTTCATGAAAGAAAGAAAGTTATACAGGTTTGGAACAACATAAGGGCTGTTGTGAAACGGGTGTTTTGAGAACACACCGTGTGAAACAGCCCTTTATTGTGAATGATAATATAAAAAATTATAAATAGCTTAAAATACATTTGAATTCTGTTATTCTTTTACAACCTTTGATTTGCATAACATGCAATAAAACAATGTGTTCAGATTTTTTCTTGGGTTCTTAAAGTATATCTGCTTTAGTCAGCATGTTCACTGCTTATTGGCTGAGTCTTAAGTATTTAATTAGTGCCAACCATGGCTAATCTCTGCCTGTCCCTGCTTCAGCACACACACACACACACTCACACAAACACACACTCACTCACACACCTACACATCCTAACATGTGACCCTATTACGATCACTACAGGATTACCCAGCCTCCTAGAATGCTTAGCCACATAGTGTACAGAGAAAGACTATACAGTGTACCATAGCCATGAACTGAAGAGTGTTCTGCTCTGTCCTTATTAAACATTTGAAAGACTTCCACACAAAAAACACCACACGATATACAGTACTTATTATGTAGTTATGTCAATATATACAAATGTATAATTTTGTATTGACTGAACTTTACCATAGATAAATAATTAAACGTTTAAACTTTGGATCTAATATATATATATATTACATGTTAAACAGAGGGTCTATAATTTTGTTTTTGTGCTGTAAAAAAGCAACAACAATAATTTTATTTTAATAAAATTATTTAAACAAACGTACAATAATAATAGGTATGGGATAAATTACGCACTACCTCTCTACCACTAGAGGGCAGCATTTGTCTTACGTTACTGTGCAAGAGGCGCTGCTGTTAGTGAACCCTTTATCCATTTCTTGTATACGTTATGACAATGTGATTCCACAGGTGCACAGAAAAACGATTATGAAATACTTTTATTTTGACAACTTACCAGACGCTAATTTTATTTAATTTGGCGGCGGGGTTTGTTTGAGAGTTATGCTGTTGCACGTGGATGGATTGTAGGAGAGAAAGGAAGTAGCAACTGATAGGTACGCGATCGCTGTACAATATAATATTTTTTTAAAATAATTTTTATGTAATATAAAAATATAATATAATTTAATATATAATTTATATAATATTAGATTAAATAAAAATGTAGTCTTACAGATAAGGGTTAGACAATTGGGTGCACTAGGGGCACACGACAGTCACCTTTACAAATTAAAAATAATTATCGGCATGTTTGTTGCTAAAACATCAATACAAACGAAAAGAACCAAAAAAGAAAAGTGACTTGGTTTATTAATTATTTTCTTTGTTATCTGTCATTGCTTGTAGTAAAGGTAATGTGCATACAATAGCGGACAAAATCAGAGAAGAACGCTGAGAACATGGGAAAAGATCTAGACATCAAATGCAGGGGCAGATCACAGGATGAATATACAGGGGTGGAGAAATGGACGCCACTGAAGAACTAAGTTGGGATTTAAAGTCCGCGTGAACCGGATGTTTCAACCGAAAAGTGTTGTGACGGAGAAGTTGGGGAATTGATTGGATCTAGAGAAGTCGGCGTTTAAAGCTCACAGTAACTGACGGGGAGTGATTTACGCCGCTGACTCCGCCCAAGCTGTTAGACTGACGTCATCTGAAAAGGTGAGCTGTTCCCGAGGGAAAGTACATTTTCAGATTTTTATTAAATATTACAAAGGCGGATGAAATAAAAAATGGCATGCACGCATAAATCTTTTATAATAACAGTGCAGTATTTAATCATTGCACCAACGATTATTTTAGTACTTAAAATATATATTAAACATTATATTTTAATACAGTGCCATTTATTATTTATTGCCCGGTTGGTGGAACAAACTCCAGATCTCCATCAGAATGGCTGAGTCATTAGCCATTTTCAAGAAAAAACTAAAAACTCATCTTTTTCGTCTTTACTTCCTTGACTAATTTACTAACACACCCCCACTTCTACTTTAAAAAAAAATAATTTCCTTATACTGTGTTGAAATATCTGAGACCTGTCTATAGCACTTATTCACTGTTGCCTCTTATTGTATTTGAAGTTGCTTCCTTATCCTCATTTGTAAGTCGCTTTGGATAAAAGCTTCAGCTAAATGACTAAATGTAAATGTATTATAAGTTATAAGATAGCTTATTGTGAATGTGTACGTCTTAACTATATGTTATAACAGATTGCATCATGGGGGTCTACACGGTGCTCAACTGAATGACTTTATTTCGGTTAAACCTTGTTATTGGTAAAGTGGTCATGGCGACGAAAATTACATTTTATGTGTTCACAAGAGTAAATTATTTTGTGTGATGCTGCATGTGCGCCGCTAGGTGTCACTGCAGCATACAAATTTATGTGCACTATAAAATACTGTGGTGCTCTTTCTCATCATGCCCAAACTCATCATTTGAGTTTCAGTAAGTGGGAAACCACTCTGACCTTTGTAGTCAGTAAGACATTTGATAGACCGCAAGAGTGCCAGACTAATTTTAACCTTTGGAATTGATTCACTGCTGTCTGACATACATTGTTTATAAGGTCACATGGTATGTTTATTGTTATATTCAACAAAGGACAGCGCAATTAAAAAGATGTGTCGTCTGTTTATTGCCTTTGTATTATTTAGTAGCATTCAGATTTCCTTCTTATCAAATGTTATTCTATAGCTCTGGGTTTACACAGTAAACACATCTGTGCAGTACTGTGCAGGTTTATTGTGAACTAGGGGGCTATATGCTATTGTTACTTAGTTGTAAGCGTAAAAGGTAGATATTTTTTATAGACTGAATTCATCTGCATAGTAGAGTTTTACCACTAGAGGGCGACTCGACCATATGAATGAGTTTACCAACGTTCAAAACTGTAAGAAACACATGTATCTTTGATGTATGAATTTAACTTCAGTAATAAATAAAAGGATGAGTTTCTTGCAGTATTTCACAGTGTGTCAGTTTCTAAAAATAATTTGTTTTTTTGTAGAGACTTAAGGCATATCTATAAACAGGTGCGGAGGTCAGGGATATGACTGTATGTTCAATTAGTGAGGTTTATTGCGGCATTCAGAAATTAATTCCAGCAAGCCAGTACATTGTATATGCATTATCTTCTTTAACAACCTGAATGTTGTTCTGAATGATGCCTGTTAGCCTGTGACAGAGGTGCATGATAATTATGATGCTATAGAAAACCTTTATGTTGTCTTTAATGAGGCGATAACTGTTCATTCATCCTGCCAGCACATTCATGTAAGAGAGGCTTGAGACATTTGGATAAATTGTGCAAAGATCATGTGCATTTTAAGGTCTTAGCCATTTAATGCTAACTGTTGACACTGATTTATAATAAATCTAAATGTTTATAAATTGACTTTCCTATTTAGTGTGATAATTATATTTCAGTGGCTGTTTGATTCTTGCTTAGATAATGTGCCATAGATTTGAGAGGAAATTATGTTACTTGTTGTCTTACTGCTGTACCAAGATTGTACCCAGATTAATAATTCTGGAAATTGCAGTTTTTTAGGATTTTCAGAATGGGCTTTTATGACATGTAATTATTCTTAACTAACTAGTTATTCAACCAGTCATATCACTAGGGATAAATGCTGATCCTTATACGATCATCTTAGTATTTAAACATGAACTGAAACCACATACAGAAAAATCTTCATTTCTTTATTCAAAATAAATAAAAAATATACAACACATACATGCATTTGGATGCATCTAAAGTCTTACATCCCACAACCACCCTTCACCATCCAAAATATGATTATCCATTTCCCAACCTTAGTTTTTCTCTTTTCAAATTAAGACTTGTGGAAGCTCTAAGGAAGATGATATAAAAGGCAGCTTTTTGGAAAATACTGCATGACAAAACACCAGTTTGTGCAATAAAAACTGTAACAGGCTTACTGCTGTCCACCTTTCTTGTTGTTTACCATGTCAACAGCCTTGCTATAAAGTTTCCTTATGAACCGTTAGGTTTAGTGTTTTATTAGGGCAGACACACATGGAATGCACCAGACTCGATTATTGTTGGTACAATAAGTGCGGGAAATGACACAGAAGTCATTTTTTTCTTGTTTTAGCACCTCTGTCTCTTTGTAATCTGTCAGCATTATTGTTGCTGTATTGGTAAATATTATTTTAAAGCAATATTGAATTAAAATTCATCACTACCATTTGTAAAATAAAAGAGAAGGAAGAGACAGGAAGACATCATTTCTGTGGATGGCTCATTTGGAGTTTTCCAGTACTAGTGCTAATTTCCTGAAATAAGAACGTAATTGTTGCAATAGAATGGTATGCTTCTCATTTGATGTCTAGTATTTTTTAAGGGATAGTTCTTCCTAAAATTCAGTATGGTTTACTCGACCTCATGTTATTGCAGTTACCTTAATGAATTGAGATGTTTTCTCTATGCAAGTGAATATACTGTTAAGCTTTGCAAAGGACTAAAGTACAATAAAAGTCCTTGCAAATGATGGGTTAGGGTTTGACATGACATGGGAGAATAATCAATAAACAACATGTTTTGTCTGTTCTTCAAAGCTATAGCATGGCTACCAGTTGAAGACTTGTAGGACTGTAGTATGCACGGACTTTAGCTGTTGTAATATACTGTTATTGTAATAATCCATTTTATGCAAAAAGTTTGTTTCTTAGTGAGTAAGTGGCAGTACTATTAGTCAGTCATAGCTTGCATTTCTACAGTATATATTGTAGATTACAATGATGCCTAAAGCTTCTAATCTAATCTTATATTTATTTTGTTGAAGTTTGTTACAAAACTGCAAACCAGGTAACTGCGGTCTGTTGTTTGACTGTCTCAACCATACTTTCAAACCTCAGCAGGAACTGTGATTTACAATATCAAGAATTCACAGTTGCAGAGCTGGTTGCTCATTTGCTTCAGTTATTCAGTGCTCATGTAAACTGAAAGTATGGAAGTATGAAATACTTCAGATTCACTTTAAAGACTGGATCATGCAAGGGTGAGACCAGGGGTGTCAATTTCTGCTCCAGTTTTCTGTAGAGTTTAACTTCAACCCCAATTAAACACACTTAAACGTGCTAATCAAGGTCTTACTAAGCACACTAGAAACTTCCAGGCAGGTGTGTTGAGGCAAGCTGGAGATAAACTCTGCAGGACACTGGCTCACCAGGACAGTTTAGACACTCCTGGTCTAGAGTATAGTGAGGTATGGGGTGCATTTGGACAGATTAGAACAGTGATTTTGCTTTGCAATGATCATGTGACATGTTGCTGTACGATCTACTGCACATATCCCTGTATACACATTCTTTTTATAATCCTGTCTACATTAGTGATAAGGGTTGCTGTCTATGTAGAGAGTGCAAAAATAGCAGGTACAGTATATAAAACATTCAAAACTCTTTATCACCCTCTATAGCGGGACTATCTAATTGTTTAAGGTTTAGGCGAGAAGCAAAGATTGTTCGGATGAGCGGGGGGTGAAGCCTTTGGTTGGGTCTGCACAGATTAAAAGAACTTGCTCAGGAACACAAGATTTCCAGTGATATGATCGATCTAAGAGGAGAAAAGTATTAGGTGGTCAGTACAAGTGACGTTCTACTGTTAAGATTTTAGAGTATCCTGTGACATCTTGCATCGTCTTCCTTCCATTTTCGTTTTGTGAAATCTGCATTGTATTTCACACGTTCCTCTTGCCTAGAAGATTCGCCCTGATTTGTCAGGCCGCATCACGCAGCCTTGACATGACACTGTCACATTCACCATTGTAAGACCATTCAGGCGATTGCAATGACAGTATTTGTTCTCCATGTCCTCATATCTCTGTAGCTACAATTTTCTCAAAGTTTAGGTCAGAGCTGTGGCTGTCCATCTCTGTCCTGCTGTCCATCTCAGCTGTGAGCTCTCTCAAGATCTTCTCCAGATCTTTGTTTTTCCTGTACATCTGCAGATAGTTGTACTGCAGCTGCTTTTGGTATCTGATTACTTTGTCTTTTTCTTTATTCCATGTGTGTCTCTCCTGCTGGAAGCTGTTTATCATCTTATGCTTCTTTTGTTTCTCTTCCTTCAGTTCCCCTCTGAGCCTTTCCACCTCCTTCTGCAGGGTATCTATGTCTGCGGTACACCTGTTTTGATTCAGCATTTCATTGGCCCCTGTTCCTTCCTGGGCCTTCATTTTGGCCTGACCAACACCAAAGGTCTCCATCCTAGCTTGGCTTATCTGCAGCTGCAGCTGTTGCTCCTCCACTTTAGCTCTCATGGTCATTAGCTGCTGTTGCTCCTCTTTTGCCATTGCAAGGTCCTGCTTCATACCCTTGATGTCTGTTTCCAGCATGCTCACCTTCTCCCTGAGGAGTTCAGCCTCATTCTTCTTCCTTTGGAACTCGTTTTTGCATACCTACAAAAAAACATGTCAGAGTTAGGTGTAACAATATGTAACAATATAGCATACACCAGGTATATTTATATCAGTTAGTATATTAGTTATTTTTATCCCCCCTCTAGCTCAGCTTTGCACAGCCAACAATGCCAAATTCTTGGGTTTAAATTCCAGGAAACAAACATACAGATAATACAGTGTAAGTTGCTTTAAATGAAAGCATCTTTAAAATTTGCAAATAAAAATCTAATCTCTTTTACAGATAGCAAACACACCTCAACCTCAGCACCTCGCTGACGGAGAGCTTCCTCATGCTCCTTGTTCTTCTGCTCCAGTTCCTCCATCTTGTTTTTAGACTCCTTGAGAGCAGCTTTGAGACTGACGATCTCACTTAGTTTGTTACCGACCTCAGCCTGGGAGTCTCTGAGCTGCTGCTTCAGCAGTGAAATCTCACCTGACTTCTGGCACACCTACAAAAATACTGCTGTGTAAATTTCATGCAAATGAGTAAAGTAGTTTTACGTTTTACCCTTTTTTATCTCCTATTACAGTTGTTTTGGATGCTGGTCACCCCTGTGCTTTCTTTACCTTAAATAGATGCACCAACTACTCACCTCCCACTGTGTCTCTTCTAGTGTGGGTACTAGATGGTTCTTCTGATTCTCATAAGTACGGAGTCGAGCTTCTGCAGTCTCCCTGCCCTGGTTAAGCTGGTCCACCTCCTCCTGCAGACGTTCCTTATCCTGTTGTAGCTGGATGACCTGAAGCTGCAATAATTGCTGGGCTCTCAAAGCTCTCTGAGATACCTGCAGGTCACATCAACCATCATTAGACTCCATTTAGATAAGTGTGCGTAGACACACTTGTGTACGTTTAGTAATCTTTAGCTTTGTTTATTACTAGAAATTTGCCTGCCTGTTGTTTTTTACACCAGTTATTGTAATTAGCTTACTTGACGGAGCTTCGTAGAACAGCGTTGCTTCAAGCCCTCCATCTCCTCAGCACAGTAGCGTTGCTTCTCCTCAAACAGCTGACATGTGTCTGACTCTTTTTCCTCAAGGCTTGTCTGTAACTCCGCCAGCTCGGTTTCACGCTCCAGAAGTTTCCGCTCCAGCTGCTGTATTATTGATTCGTCTGTTGAAATCGGTGATCGGATGCAGCCGCCCGAAGTTGACTGTTTTGTTGGGCTTTGCTTAAGCACTTCTTGGTTTCCAGAGAAATCGAGCCGTGGCTCAGGGGATGAGACGGTCAATGCCGCAGCAGTTATTTCTCTGTTCAGACTCATAGCGGCTGCCACACTTTCACTGAGGACACCGATGGATCTTGTGTTGGCGTTTTTGGATTCGGTACTCCTGTTTGTTTCACTGATCCCATTGGCCCAACAGTTTCCACTGATTGCATTAGTCCGGCTACACATCCAGCTGGAGTTTCCATTCACACCTGCTTCACAACCCTGTGAGTTCTGAGATGTCTCCGCATTATGGACCGGGCCTCCTTGATGCACCATATGACTTGTTGAAGTACTTAGATTGTCCATTTGGCTGCAGCCGCTGGTGCTGTGGGTTGGCAGGCTCGACATAGAGTTCCTTCCAGAGTCTGAGTAAGTTCCAAAGTTTGTCTCCAGCTTGGGGTCTTGAAGATCTTTGAGCCTGTCTATGGGACTTATTCTTCTGCCCAGGATGGTGCTCAGGTTGTTATGGGTCTCCACTGAGGAACTGCTGCTGCGGGGAAGGACCGGTTTGAAGGCGGTGGGTCGGATCAGATCTTTCTCTACGCTCTAAATGGGATTGAACAAAGATATATAGATTTATAGTATATAGATATATAGTTTTTGGTATTTGAAACTTTTCAACAACATATGATCAATGGTATAAAACTCATCTGGCATCATGCCAGCACACTGTCCATCTTAAAATCTATTGATCAAAAGCTCTCAAAATAATTAAAATGATCACTGCCAGCACATCACAACAAAACTGGTAAGACTGTAAGTGATTGATCCACACACAATGTCCACACAAATTGTTGCTTTCATA
Organism: Botia almorhae; assembly: GCA_036877575.1. Taxonomy (NCBI): domain Eukaryota; kingdom Metazoa; phylum Chordata; class Actinopteri; order Cypriniformes; family Botiidae; genus Botia; species Botia almorhae. The sequence goes on along the minus strand of JAZGTJ010004210.1, from coordinate 8,147 downwards.
TTTCTCAGATATTTTTTCAGCTTGTTCTGCTTTGCCATAAGATTACTTTTGTACCCCGTTGGTTTAGCCTTAATTCCTGTCCTAGTAAAATGGGCTTCCCTTTTCTAGCAGGAACCTTTCCTAAATGAGTCTTTTGAGGGAGAGAGGAGCCTGCACACTTGCAAGCACCACACTGCCACTGGACAACTCTCTAGAGAGATTAAGGCATTCTTACCTCGTCAATCTGGAGGTTTAATTAAATGGAGCAGACACTGCTAAGCTCTTAGTGAAAGTGTCAAGGGCTGGTGGGGATTACTTTAATATTAGCTATACTTGACTGCTGCTTGTGTTTGTGTGATAACAATGCTTTGAAAATGGGGCATCTTTTGGGTTTGCCTGCTTTATTGTGATCTGCTAAATGTTTTCTAAGCAGATTTTGTGTACGTTTAATGACACACGTTGCTTTACAGGATGTATGACACTCCCATAACATGCACTGATATTTTAGATAGTGGACAGTGATTTTACTTTGACTAGATATAGAAAAGGACTTTTGTTGCGTCTTTTTATGCTGTGGCTAACCTCTTTACCTTTTCTAGTTTTCCAGACAGTGGAACTAATTCTGGTGGCCCTCCATTCCTGTCCATCTCAGCTGATGTTAGTCCATCTTCAGCTGCGTTAACGTTATGGTGAACAGTTCGAGGGTTGTTGCTGACCTTGATGTAAAAGAAGTCGTCACTTTTGCCTGAATGATAGCTGACTTTTGAGTTGTTGTTGGGGCTGCAATGGTCCTGAGAGAAGCCATACTTCAGAAGGCCATCCAAGCTACGGCCTGTTTTCTTAGAATGAAGCCCTTTTTTGAGTTTGTGTTCAGAGGCTTTGCAATGTTTGCTGTGGAGGCTATGGCCTGATATCAAACTGCTGACACTCCCCATCTTTCCGGGGACATCTGGAGAAAGCAGGTGGTGGTCGTGGTGGCGGCAGGTGTGTAATTACAGAATTTTAATAATGGTGGAAGGACTGATGGACTCATAGCCTTGTGTGGAGATCCCTCCTATTCCCATTTGGGAAACCTGGTAAAACATGGATTTTAAGAAATGGAGTGAGATGTTTCCTATTGTCATTAGAGGAATATAGAACAAGAGCCTCACAAGATCTATGCAGAACTTGCCTCAGTGTTTACTTTATCTAACGTTCAGGAGGTCAGCAAACAGGTCTAGAAGAAACAGGAACTCTGTGTTGTTGGCTGTTTGCCCAGGTGGGAGATAATAGGGTGGACCTAACGACAAGTACCCTGAATATCCTGATTTACAATGTTGAGGCCCTATTGAGTGCACACTTTACACCACAAAGTAGCACGAACACTCTCCTCTTTGTCAAGCAATGGTAAATCCATGTGTAAACATGAATTCAGTTTGGCTAGGTCAAACATCTATTCATAGTTCTTGGTCAGTAGGTCAGAAGAACTGCCAATTACTTTTCTGTTTGTCACCAGACCATCATATCTTTCTTGTATCTTTTATTTGCCGTCTTATTGTCTTTAGATCTGACATGTATTTGTTATATGGAAATGCTGGCAGCTAACACGTATTAGCTACCATGCTTTGACCATAATACTCTAGGCCACTAGGGAGATGAGAGCTGTCAGTCACAATACAGAAGTTCAAGAGCCAGCTAATCAACTTTCTTTTATGATTCATATGTGCCCAAAGCATATATTACACGTCCATAATCATCACATCATGCCTTCCATCTGTCTGCCTGCACTGATAAAGCAGATAGCAAAGGGGCCTTACGAACAAAAGACCTGCCGTGATCGTCACACGTGGCTTTGTACAATTGGCCTAATTACAATGGCTGAAATCTTTAGGATTATTAACTAGAAAGAACACTTCGAATATGCCAGCTGTGTATTAATTATTAATACCACATCATGAATTTAGGCGTACCTTAAAAATTTAAATGTATATTAAGTTTAAATCATGTGTCAAGCAGAAAGTTACAACCAAATAACATCTTCAAAAATAGCAAGTATATTAATACATTTTTAAGTTGTTTAATTTCACAGACAGCATATGGGCTTATATTAATGAACTCTTTGAAACATTGGTGCAAATGTACATTAAATGTTCTTTTTATTATTGCCATGAGGATGTTACTCTCTAAACTACTCAATTATCATTCACACGGCTTTATTGTGCATATATGCAGAAAGCAGTGATTTAAATACTTTTTGCCCCATTTCTGCCTTATAAATAACAGCAAAAAGCCCTAATGGCTATAAGCAGCCCTGTGGTGATCCCCTCCAATGAAAGCGATCTCATCAGAGTCTTTGTTTAAGAGAGTCACATATTTCCTCCTCAAGGCACGCCAGCCTATGATGTAATGCTCATACATTTTGTTTTTATATGAGGCTTAATGACAGCGCTTGCCATTATTATGAGTTAACGTGTTCTGTCACACACAATATACGCAGCTGTCGTTAATTAAAGATGGCATGACACAATTATAATAACTCATTAATCATTAAAACACAGAGTTTTTGTTTTACTTGGGTTTGCACTTTTCATTATTATATTAACTAACAATTTTCACAACATTGAGAAGCAATATATTTAGCTATCAGTATGCAATGCTTATTAGTATCGTATTAATGCAAGCATGTATCAGTTATTTATGAAAAATAAGCAAACATATACGGATACTTGGCTATCGCATTGTGCTTCTGACACATACACAGACATCACTTCTAACCATGTGCAGCAGGTAAACAACCTCACTTGAACAGTCTCAATGTCTGTCTGGCTTCAATAACCCAACATCACTTCTCTTCTTAAGTTTAAAGGCTTTTTTGCAAGAAATCAATGGAAGAAGAATGAGACTTACGCTCTCAGCAAATAAATCCAGAGGCACAGTGCTTATGTTCCAAGTCCTGAATCAGATCTCCTTCACATGCTCTCCACGCTGATGTATGTGCGAATTGGTGTGTGTTTGTCCTTGAGTGAACCAGCCAGTGAATACTCCAGACTGCCGTTAGACAAGCGACTACCATGCGAAGGGGGCGGATCTTATTGCCATTCAACTCCCCAGAGTTTTTGTCTTTTTTTTTGGGAATAACTGACATGTAAATGTTGCTGGGAGACGGGACCCCAGGGTCCCCTGGGACAACGAGGGGGCAGAGACCATTACACCTCTTTACATAAGACGTGTGCCACTAAAGAGATTAACTCAGTGCTGCTCACTATGGGCTGCGTGCACCCCTCCGTCACGCTTACTTTCTCTTGCTCTCTCTCTCTCTCTCTCTCTCTCTCTTTTTCTGTAATACACATACACTTAATCCTAAGCATAATAAAACACATGGAATATAAACTTGTGACAATCTTAACACAAACACAAACACACACACGTTTGTTTTTCCACCATTGTGGGGACTTTCCATACACTCCTATTGTTTTCAAACTGAGCTGATGATATTTTCGATCTCCTATCTCTGACCCTCAAAGAAGACATTAAGTATGTTAATTAAGCCATTTTCCTCGTGGGAGCCATTGGCTTGGCCCCGAAATGTAGGTGATTTCAGGTTTTACTGTCCTTCTGGGGACATTTGGTGCTCACATCGTAGGTAAAACCTGATACACACACTCCCAGCTGACTCACTTTGCCGCCCCCCTCCTCTCCAAACTGCCCTGCACCCACTCTGAACAAACACCCCTCCAGCAGAAGACAGAAGAGCTAGATATTCTCTCCCTCCGCCTGTTTCTTTGTCCACTGAAGTGTGCCCGCTTTGTGCAAGGTTCACTGATCTCCAGCATTTATTTGGGCTGAGTGCTACATTTACACCATAAAATAAATGACTTGCTAACAACCTCTCAAAAGAAGTGCGTGTTAACATAATGTGCGGAATGTTTCTTTTTGACCAGGTCTTTTATGTTTACAAAACTGATATTAAAATAGCCTTCCAAACAGCAATTGAACACATGGTTTAAATGGCCCTCGTGATGCTTTCTTTTTAGACCAGAGAAACACAACAGTCAATGTTGCTGATTACTGCAAAAAAAGATTCAACTTTACATTCTTAAATATAGATTTCATCTGCAATAACTTTTAAGCTCTCAGCACAAATGTTTAAGTATTTTTGCTTGGTCTACTGGATCTATTTTTGTGTCTTTTTAAATATTAAAAAAACTAGCAGAAGTTTGCATACAATAAACATTGGCCCCAACAGTTGTACTAAACTCAAAGTCTTGGATCATCTGTCTTCAGATTATTGTCACTGGATAAAAATATCTACATGTTGGAGTAAACTCAAAATGTCATAAAAACCATTACGCAGCTATTGGTTTTCACCCAGGGTTCTGCATCTGTGTACCGTACATTCACCCGAAGCGCAAATTCAGCACCATTGGGACCAGAACAAAGAGAGCAGACTTCCAGCTAATCAATCTGGCTGTGAAACTCTATCCCAACCCTGCGGATGTGCCCCTTTGTCCAAAACACCAAGGTTGGACTGACTGTGGTGTTTGGAACGAATCACATTCGCAGACTTGAAATGAACCAGCAAAAATGAAACATTCTTAATGCTAAACATGAATACACAACAGACACTCTTAAATGCTAAACATAAGTGAACAAGCTGTAAGTTGTTAGCATTAGCATGATTTGTCAAAACACATCTCCAAGTATTATTTTCACTTCACCCCAACAGGATATTGTTTTGGTGTTGAACTTTGATTTAGCAAGACAACGGCAGAAGGCACAGTATTGATTTTTCAGATGCTCATTGTAAGTGCTTAGTGGAGGGATCAATGGAATCAATATGTAAAAACAGGCAGTAGCTGCAGACAATGGACCGGCACATTTGCAAGTGTGTGAGGAATCAAAGGTTGCCCAATCTAGAGCTGTGGCCTCTTGGGACAGAGGGCATAGACAGCATGTTGAATATGTTTCCTAAATTATGAATGTGGATTTAAGTAGTCTAGGAGTTCCAAGAGGGACTGCTGTTTATTATGGTACCCTGCCATGAAACTGATGGGGCATGAGATATGCTTGTGTGCATAATATCATAGGTGTGTATGAGTAGGGCACTTTTTAATTCATGACACCCTTAGTTGGATGGAGTTCTGGGTTTCAGATGGGAGACAGCTGATGTCATATGTAGCTATGAGGCAGACGACTGTTTTAAACAAATACGAAAGAGGATCTTAGTGAGCTTCTAACCTCCTACATAGGCAGCATTTTTAACAGTGATGGAACCTTAGAATTGACAGATTTGGAATGCTCTTCATAGGCAGATGCAAAAATAGAGCTCCAGGTGGAACATTTAATTTCAATAGAGTTTGACATTAGCATGTTGCTTGGCCAACAGCACAATCCTCTAATAAGAATAAAAATATGTAGCACACAGAAATATTGCGTAAGTAACTGCGTTTACCCTAAGCAATTTATGTTTTGTTTTGAATTAGCAGTATGTTTTTGGACACTGTCACAATGCATTCTGGGATTGTCTCAGGGAAGCATAAATACAATGGTAAGCCAAACTGAGGTATCTTAGAAAGCATTTAAAAGAACATTTAGGGAACAGTGCTTTGCACAGCTAGATTTTGAAACCGCATCCTTTTTGGAACAGGGATTAAATTGTTAAATGAAGTGATGCTGAGGTTTCCTGTCAGGTGAAACGATGACCAACATATTTACTGATGTGTCAAAAATGCATATGCAAATTACTGACAGCTCAGGGAACGGATATTTAAAAATAACTCTTACAAAGCATGACACCCTTTTCAAATGAAATCAGGTCAATTTAAAAATCCCATTTGTCTCATGTCTATTTATTTCCATCTTGCTGCTCAGCTTCTGCCCTCAGAATAATTCATCAACTCATTTGAAGTTTATTGTTTCTGAATGACTTTAAATGTTAATCTAATAACAGACACTCTGCCCTTACAGAAGATATCTTTTGAGCCTGTTTTCCAGATTTGGCCTATGTAACCCTGCTGCTTTAGATAATTACAATAGTGACTGCCCGGCAGAAGGACACGTGATTTACCGTTGGATGAGAATAGGTAATGCAGACTTCAGAGGCCAGGCTTTGGCGCTTTACTCTCTCGGCTGTTGTTCTATTGTTCTCAGAGACAGATGAGAACGATATGACCTAATCATACAGTCAATGAGCTGAGCTCAGTGGGAGCTCCGACAGAGGGGCCACGTGTGTGTGCGGGAGGGGCCCCCGGCTAATAGACGCTTGGATGTTATTGAGGTGGAAAGTCGAGCTGCTTTAATTGGCCATGAAAGACCTTTATCACAGACAGCGGGCCTCTTTTGAGTGTGTGTATGTGTGTTCAACTTGCTTGTCGCCCTGTGCAGACAAAGACACCCTGTACGAAGTGTGGCCAGCAGAAGATGACGCATGGCCAATCCATTACCGCATGCATGCACTGAGACCCAGTTTGGACTGTTGTACTGTAGAAGATTTACTGCCATCTAAACAAAGCAAACATACACTGTTGCATTTCACCACACCTGGAAGTGCCAGATGGCATCCATAGACTTCTTGCATCTGCACTATTAAAACTCTGATTTTGTCTGCCTTCAAATAAATGCTGCTTACATGATACTGTGTATAATACAATATATATACATATATACGAATGTATATGCATATATGTATGTATTTTATATATATTATAAAGTGCAGTATCTACTTCCCATTGGCACTTTTTGCTCAAATGTAACATATCAAGAATCTATAGACTGTTAAACAACAACTGTTATATAACAACAACAGAAAGCTAGTTTCAGTACAATATATTTAAATTTGGGTCTGTTGACAGAAATATTACCAGGTGCTGTGAAATCACCTAGATTGATGTGCACCCAATCTACAGAAAATGATAATGACACAATTGCATGAAATATGTTTTGGTGTGACATACTGTAGTCATGGTAACAATCGCTGGTGTGTTTGTTGCTGTGAGACGGAGTAATTTTGTTACTCAGCTTATTTCACAAAAAAAACATTTAGCATCTTAAAAACAACTGATATTAAAATTCCAAAACAAGTATTTGTTTACCTCTGCAGCTAAGAAGTCTTCATTTTTATTTAAAAATTCTGAATATTGTGACATTTGTGACAGGTGATTTCAATAAAATAGTTAAATGTTATTCAACTTTAAATAGTAGTCAGATCTGTTTATAGAGTTTTGTGTGGCTGTGAATAAACTGGAAAGAAGCCGAGTAAGAGTCACATGGGGATAATGTTATTTCTAAATCACACAGTCGGCCATGTGCCATAAGAACATTATACCACTGCATCTTCCCAGCAGTTAGAGTGCATGTGCTAATTAGCTGAACTGATTGTAACTAAAGGAACCAGAATTAATCCCTAGTGACATTACATCTTTTTTTGTGATGCATGTGCAATACGATGGCTTTTTTGTACTCCTCCTGACCTGCAGAGGGTGAGAGGGAGCATTAATTAGCTTTCCTGTAGCTCAGTGGTTACAGCATGGCGTTAACAATGCCAAGGTCATGGGTTTGATCCCAGGGCGTGCACCAGGTCACCCCCAAGGACCACATGAGTCACCCACAGGCCTGTTCTAAAAATAGTAGTGAGCACTAGTGAGCTGCATCTAAAATTTAATTTTATTCTGTTGCTATTCTTTTATAATCACATTTGCATTTATATAGATTTAAAAATGACAGTATCTTAAAAATATGTTTATAATACATGAAGTTTAGGTGAACTCTGACCTACTCTAGTTTAAAGGTCAGTATTGTACGCGTCACAAAACTTCAGTGCTCATGGAGAGTAAGCTAGCGAGCGCAGAGAAGATGGACACTGAATGAGCAATGTAAATCAGAGTTAAATGTAAATGTAATTAGTCCAACAGATTTTAGGTACATGCGCAGACTATGAGCACAGTAATGAGTACTGAGCAACAGTGTTAACATGTTGCTAAGCTGATGGTGAAACATAAGCATCACGCTGCATACCACACACACACATTTGATTAAATTGTTCATGGTTAATAACATTGAACTATTTTAAAAAACAATCTGAAGTCCTATATTAATACTGTGTGAAAAAGATTTAAAATTACTGTCACCTAGTCTGCAACCTTAGATTGGGTGTTTTTGCTTTGCTCACCACAATGCATGCTGGGATTGAC
>JAZGTJ010004209.1:0-31839 GCA_036877575.1 Botia almorhae | reverse complement strand
AGCGGAAGGGGACGGAGTGCTTAATCCCTGCTGGTTAGTGTCTATGTTATTATGGAGAGTTTCAGCTGCACTACAAAACAGTTAATCTAGACACTTTCAGTACAGATGCACACACAAGAGGTTATAGTTTTTTCCACGACTTGAACAGGTCAATACATTTGTCATGCTGAATATGGATGTGGAATATTCATACTGATTTACAGTCTTTTTGCTTGCAATACAAAACTAAGCAAAAACCATAGTTTTAGTAACCAACCGAAGTCTCATTAGACTTGTTTGGCTAACCTTTCTTGTCTCACAACTCACAATTATAAAAACTTATAATCAGTACGTTCAAGTTCAATAAATTTATGTAAATCAGTTTAGACCACCAATTTGAGTGAATAGATTCAAAACAGATTCTACTGTTTGTTTTTGTATTTTCATTCAAAAACACTGACAGTGTTTTATCTGGCATTATGTATTAAAATGTTTATAAAAATAACAATTGCCTACTGACATTTTAAATCTACTTTCCTGATATGGAAAAATAAAGTGGCTTTTTAGCCACTTCAAAGCAAATAAATTCATGGAAATATACTGAGAGAAGAAAGAGGGAGAATGTAAATCTCTCATTGTAGGCAAGGAATGACAAAAACCTTAGACTTGCATGTATTTATGTTTACCAATATTCTGTTTACAAACCATATTAACAGAATCTATTTGCACTAATAATACTCACATCTGCTAAACTTAGGTTGGAAAAAAAGAAATTGAGACACTGGATAAACCAAAACTATAACAAATATTTGGTGATGAGGATTCCAAAAAATTCGCTAAACATCCAAAATAGCAACAGGCGAAATGAAGTGCTTAATGCACTGTTGTTATGGATCTGTAGAGCTCCATCAGTGAGTGGGCAGATCCAGAATAATGAGCCAAGCTTCAAGGTTTCCATGAGTGCACAGATAATATAATGAGATGACAAATGCATGACTGCTGCTTCAATGTAATATGACAGGGACGATTAGAGGAGAAAACAGCCGAGTGAGGTTTGGGGTAGGTGAGCTCTATCTACAAATCACTCAGCGTGCTCAAATTACGTGCCTCCATCTCGGTCTCAACAATGAGCAAATGTCAACATAAGCTTGTAATAACGCTTTTCAAAAAAAAGAAAAAGAGTGCTTGACATATAAAACTTTTTGGCAATTCTACTGGTTTCTGTCTGCTGCTACCTGTGACAGAGGGATGCTGGGAAGGCTGCACATTTCCTGAATAAATGATTTCTCTTCCTGGTGGTGGTGTTAAGGGTTTAGTTTAGGAACTTCGTGCCTCTGTTTGTGTGTCGAACGAAACTCAGGAAATGCCACAGTCTCATCACCCCACCAGACAAGACCTGCTGCTTTTTCTGAGATTTTTAGACTTTTACCTGGAAATGTGGGACGTTTCAGGTGACACAACTGAGGCTTAAAAATGTGCCAGAGATGTCTAGAAGTGTTGAGAGTCTAGAAGAGTCTAAAACTCTTTCTGCCATGCTGGAGAAAACACTGCTTCTGGCCTTGCAAAGTCAGATTTAAAACGATCAACATAAAGATCCACCTACTTAAACAGAAATAGACTAACCATGTGACCAACCACAGCTTTATTTTAAAATGCTGTTTATGGGGCGGGTAAATCTGAAACTGGATACAATTAAAGCAGAGTAGTGTGGTTAAAGTTATCTTGATAACATGCCACTAAACATCTCACTTTTGATATCTAACCCTAACCATTTCTGCAAGATTAGAGAAACGACTCTGAATAAAACCTGCTTGCACTCACTCGGCAAGCTCCTGCTTTTTTATATTATGCAGTGGGCATCAGATTTTCTTTGAATGGTTTGTAAGAAGTCCCTTCGAAGACTACACTGCTCATAACCCCTCTGAATGTTTCTTAAATTGCTTATATGTTAAGAAATGTCTCAGATGTGGACAACACAGCTACTGTACCTTATAACACAGACACCATCATTTCCACAAAGTTGCACTTCGGTCAGATAAAGCTTTGTGGGCAGTATGCATCCAGCCTAACCTTGTGCGATATCTGGGCCATCTATGAGAAGAGGGCGAGTCCATGACTGCCTCACAGAGAAGATTGAATTATCTAACTGGATGAGCAGAGGTTGTTATCAGCAGTGAGTGTAGGCCTGTGACAGATGGTCATTCTGCATAGTCTCATCTGCCTGCTCTCTCTCTCTCAATCTCTCAGACTCTTCATCTCTATATCTCATTGCCCATGCAGACAGCTAAACACAGCAGTCGGGTTGAGGAGGAACCGACATCAAGTGAGATCATTGCATCAATCTCACCATCACTCTGTCTCACTCTTCATTTCTTTCTCTTATTTTGTTCTGCTTTTCTCAGTTTCTTCGTGTGAACAAACAGCTCTGTGTATCCTAATTGTTAATGTTTGACTGGAAGTGACACAATACAATTAAAAGAAAAAGTACTCATAACTTAACGTGAATAAAAATAAAAAAGCAATGTTCCTCATGTGTTACAGTCAAAGGAAGTGACTGTGGTTTAGCAGTCTTTAATTAAGAACATCATCTGTACACATATTTCAAACCAAACCATCGGAGAAATGTCACAGATGTGTTGATATGATAATACAAACTGTGATATTTGTCTCATACGTTATTACTCAAAAGCCGTGTCTTGTTTACATATGAGGTTCTCAAACTTTTGGGGCCAGGGACCCCTTACAACGGAGACAAATTTCCAAGGACCCCAAAGAACACATTTTCTACCTGAATCATGTTAATACAACTTACATGTTTAAAGATGCTAATTTTGTTTAAATTGCTTTTGGACTCAACAAACATTTATACTTCTTATGCATTTATGCAAGCTTTCTCAAAAGCTTTCATAAACTCAACAGTAGCAAGACTGGAGTAGTTCTAATAAACCCAACCCTCATAAGTAGCATAAAGTTTCTTAAGTGTTCTAATAATACAGCACAATAGTTAATTATTATTTTACAGACCCCTTGGCTCTGGACCACCAGAGGTACCTGCACCACACTTTAAGAACCACTGATTATATTAACATTGTATTGCATTATATTGATTATACGTTAACAATTTATGATGAAAAGAGGTTGCCATGATGTTTCTACTTGCTCAAGATCACAGCACACCTGTCCTCCCCAAAAAGTTAACAAGCACCAGCAATAACACTACAAAAATGTAGTATAATTAACACTAACAAATTTCAGTTAATCTCTATGACATTTTGTAGTATCATTTCCCCATGTTTATTCAAGAATAGTGCTCATCTTGCCAATTAATACTAAGTGCTGTGAAAATGCAACAGTTTGTGGAGGACGATTGTTGTTGTGACAAATGCTTGAATCTGCCCGGGGCTGAAAGGACAGAAAGGTGCTAATGACAGAGCTGCTAATGCAGTCAAGGTAACTATTTATTTTAGTGAAATTGTTTGTCATACACATAATCATCTGTGCTGAGATTATTGGTCCTTAATACCAGAGAAAATGGAAATGTGTGGGTGTAAATACACACACACACACACACACACACACACACACGTTGGCATATGTAGTTTATCCTTGCCATAGACAATTTGGTTTTTATACTGTACAAACTATATATTCTATACCCCAACATTACTCCTAATCCTCATAGGACACGTTTTGCATTTTTAATTACATAGGAACTGTTCCTGTAAACCATGTTTATATTGTTATACACCTTATACATGTCAGTATGCACATTTGTGTCCTCATAAACACACAAATACACACCTACACAAAAACTAGCAGATGGAAACAGAGACCACAGCAGAATTAAATCAACAGAACAAACATCTCGCTCTGAAGGAAATATGAAAAGCTGTTATATATCAGGCTGATGAAATGTTGGCTTTCACATTCCCATTCAGATGACAATAATCAGGATACACAGGAGCAGAGAATCTTGCCATGCTTATTGCCAGGCACAGACATACTCCACCACATAAGAAAATCAACTCAATTCAACTCCCTGCTACACCACCCCTCTATAATCCTCAGCACACAGCCTTAAATTAATCCAGATAAGTTATATTAAATATTGATGCTGAAATATATGAAACGGTACCAATGCTCATCTCCCAAAGTATCGATACTGCGTTTACATGGACCCTAATAATCCGATCGTAATAGGACTAGAAACACAATCAGATTTAAACAGTCACATGTAAACGCATCAATCGGACTGAATTGGCCACATCCGATCAAAATTGTAAGGGGTGTAAGGGGTGGTTTAAACCTTTTCTAATCCGATCGAGAGGGCACATTTGTAAACACGGACTGAAAATGAATCTAGAAAGCTCTGTACATCATATAATATTAATGTAATAACCAACATTAATGAGCAATACATTTGTTACAGTATTTATTAAACTTAACATTAGTTAATAAAAATACAATGGTACATGCTAACTCTTGTGGCAGTTTTTCCCTCGTGGTATCGAAAATGGTATCGAATATCGATATTTTTCAAGGTATTCCAGTATCGTGACAACACTACTTTGCAGACTGGTCCAGTTAATGCACATGCGCATTTTAGAACAATAACATGTCTTTATCAATTGCCTCATTAAACAGAAAGAGGACAGAAGGACTTCCCTACAGCCCCATAACAAGCATTTGTACAAGTGAATCATCTTTGCATTCCTATAGAGTCTCTACCTTAGAAAGTCAATAGAATTACCTTTTTAACAGACTCTGTGCTATTTGTAGAAAACATCTGGTATCAACACTGTTAGCAAAAAGTATGCATTTATATCCAGACCAGCTGGTTCTACTGCTATGGTTTCGGGGATTTCTCTGATGCAAAGCAACCGTTTGTGCACATATCGTTGTAGCTTGTTTTGTAAATGTTTTTATTTTTTATAAATCAATTCCACTAGAAAAGAAGAAAAATCAATCCTAATTTCAGCCTTGACAACAGGACTTATTTTTGGCAGCATGTTCTGAAAAGTCCTCGTCTTGAGACTGAGAGCTGATGCACTGGTTTCAGTTATTTTATTTCAGATTATGAAGTGCATGTCAAAATGTGAGCACAGCTGTTTATCTGCCAGATCCGAGCGATTTCACAAACAGCAGTAACGGGAGTGAAACAAGCCTTAACAAGAACATTTTAAAGCCAGTCATGTCATATGTCAACAAAGCATGCTGGGATCATGCACTTGTGTACAGAATTTCATGTAATATTTAACTTAACGTCAACACGTGATTAGACAAGCCATTCAATGTATCACAACCTTTTCAAACACATTATTCATACCAATCAAAAGCTTAAAATCACACACAAAAGCTCTACAAAAATAGGGCTCATTTGCAATCTAAATAACTTAATAATGTGTCAGTGGGTGACTGAAGAAAAACACAGAACTGTCTTGCAGGATACGTTTTTCTGTTTGAGCTCAAAAAATTGCACGCAATGGTGGCTCAAATTTCAATATCAAAGTAGCTGAACACAGGCTGAGGGGAATTTACACTCTGAGCAATGACAACAATTACGGGTCTTATTCAGCTGAGAGCTGCAGTTCACCCATCTGACCTGTCAAATAAACCCCGCCCCCATTAACAGATCACGTGGTGTAATGCCAAAGGACTTTCGCAAGTAAAGGTCACTACAGAAGCACCAGCTCTACTGAATGACAGAAAAACATGTTTGCTGTCCGCATAATGTTTTAATAAATCACACCCAACCACATGCTACAATGACGGCAGACTAAGGAATGAAGCAGTGGTCCTTAAATGAAGCACTTAATCTGAGCTTATGAAATGGCCAAATAAATCAAATAAAACTGGTACACTGTTACACTGTTGTTATGTTTGTATTATGTGCAATACCAAAAGCACTGTGAAAGATTCTGCCATGTAGCATTAAGTATTGTACCTACCGTATCTACAGTATATTACTATTAGCCCAGTTTCTACACTATATTATTATTGCACACCCAGGGACTTTTGCCTCAATTGTTTGTCCCATGATACTGTATAAGCAAAGTGAAAGTGAAGGTAAAGCAGCACAAGCAAGTAATATTGAAAGTCTAAAAGTAATACATCAGGAATTCGAGATTCAGGCCAACAGCAGCCTTTTGCGTCCTGCCATTGTTCTGATCTAAAGGTGAAACTTATATTACTGCATTACATGTTTTAGCAGAAATGAAACACAGTGAGGCCATTCAGCACCCAAAACATGAACTATCCATTTTATAATGTTCATTATATTTTGTCACAAAAAACAAATAGTCTTCAAATAGTCTATACACCCACATTTCTCCCCATTTCACAGCATCGTTATTTGTCATGTTTAATTTTGCATTATTAAACTCAACATGGCAGTATATTACTGGAGGCTTGAAAATATACAACTGAAACAGCATGGCAGTAATGGGGATAATCTGTAGCGCACAGCAAAATCAGGACCCTTAGGCATTTTGGTCCAATCTCCCTCGACTTGTGAGTCACCCCTAATAATAACCCATCTATCCACCATATAACTCTCTGGTCTAGTACAAATTATTCAGAATCTTTTTGCTCAACACAGATAAATCCTGAGACAAACTCCCTGTAGTCTATCCCAACTTCCTCTCCCTAACTGGATTAATGTGGTGGGGGGGCAAGTAATAACTGACCTCTCTTGACCCCCCACCCTGGATGGCCCCTCCCCCCAGAAGCGAATTTCATGAATAGAAAAAACAAATTTAAATAGATATAACAGAATGCAACTAACTGTATAACTGTGTGTAGTTAGGATACATTCAAAAGTGAGGTGAAAACTACTGCCATTTTTTATGTTGTTGACACCAAAGACTGCACATCCAAACAAACTCCACTGTATTTTCACACAATTCATGTTTCTTGGCACAAGCTAGCCAAATTTGACAGACACCAACAATGAAAGGCTACTCAGACTCTTCTTCTAAACCTTAAAAATAACATGAACAAAATAAAGAGAAATATGAGCCAAACTACATTATAAGGCTCAACGCGGTTAGTGGCGACGATTATGTGCTCTGCAGTCAGTTATTGGCATGAGTGACCAAGCATGGCTCCCATGAAACTTTTCATATTCCGATATTAAGAAATAAAAACTGCCAGTTCCTCGTTTAGCCTGTCATGGTAAAAATTCTGCACTTCATTTTTTTGTGAAAATCACCTCAGCACTGTATTAGGTCTCCCCTTGACATCTGAAGCCAAACAAGGGGGAAACTACTGTATCTAGATAACTGTGATCACAGTTTCATAAAGGTCAGTGCCAAAACCCGGACACCAATCTATATCACACACTACAAGGTCTTCCCAGCCACTCCTGGATAATTGAGTTTTACCCCCACAAACCACCACCTAAAAACAATGTACATCCTAGTCTCTATAATGTATCATACACAGGGTTACAAAAAAAGATGTGATTTGTGTGCAGTTTTGTTTACATTAAAACAGCTCATCTGATGTAGTAGTCAGTGCAAAATATGAGAGAGAGAGAACACAGTGGTGTTGTCTTGCCAGCAAATATTAAAGCCCTGACCATAGTACACCACACACAGACAGCAGGAATAATATGGTGTGATGGTGGGTCATTCAGCAAACACAGTCTGCAAACAGAAATCACATAAAGACAACCAATTTCGCTTTGTTGATTTAAGAAAAACCTTCACAGCTGATGCTTAAACTGCGGTAGTGCACAAAATCTCATCTCCATAACACAACAATAGGCCTCACAATATTATCCATAGAGACAGCAGTGTCACAATATCCACTCATTTACACACACTAGAAAGACCACAGCCATATCTATAAAACAGAGGAACACACAACAAAAGATAAGCATTTTTACCTGAATCTTCATTTTCCAACAGGAATGCATTTGTGAATCCTTTAGGAGGAGTCAGTACCCCCGTTACACACACATGCACACACACTCAGACAAAGCCTTGCTGTAGGTTACATGTCCCCTGTGTAAATCCTGAAGCAGATAAACACGGAAGTAGCAGAGCAGCTCACAGAAATGACAGAGAGGAAGGATGCAACAGCACTGAACTGTTCTACATCCACATTCCCTCTACAGACACACAAACGGACACAGGCACACGCTCACTGAGCAGCTCAGACGATACTAGCCCGGACTTGCTCTCAGCTGGTGAAGCCCAGCAACCAGTCACTTCCTCCAACTCACTCCAATCAGCAGGGACAACCCAGGGCATGCATTATTTATGAGGGGGTGGAGCACAGTTTGTTTTTTCTTGTCAGTGGATGTGTTCCAAAATCCCCACCCCCATCCTCCAAACAGAGCCCTCCCCCTACAAACTGTCATTTGTCACTGTGTTCGGTTAATAATAAAGTGCACTTTGCCTTCTTTTCTTACCCTCAACCGGTCCTTTGACTTCAATGGGTCTAATGTAGTAAAATATTATTATATTATTAAATATTATTATAGTTAAATATATATATTATAATTATATTGTATAAATTATATTATATACATATTATATAAATATTATAATTTATTGAAACACACTGATTAGAAAAAGGTTTGCTTATAACAAAGCCTCAAAGAGCCAGGCAGGGAAAACAAAGTCAAAGAGAGATTATAGAGCCAGGCTAATAGTAGAAATAGTAGAAATAGTAATAGTAATAGTAGAAATAGTAGAATCAACACTGAGAAATTATAATGTCTGATACCATAGGGCTTATCAGATTTACATTGCATTAAATCAACTACTACACAATACTGTTGGCAACATTAAGCTATTAAGCTATTTAACAAATTTATTTTACATATGTGGGCTGAATAACCAGATACATTTACACTTGTGTCTCATGCTGCTCATGGCTGGGTCATGTGTGTTCACCTGAGGCCTGCTATTTAAGAGTATGCCAAGCCATTAAGCTGGATAATGAACTAAGTGCGGGCCGTACCTTTTGCTTTCGTTAGCTTGCCTTAGTAAATAGCCCACGCTTTAAAAACATCCACCTGCTGCTATTTAAGATTCCTTTATGGACTTTGCTCTGTCAACACAGTAAAGATTACTTATTAAATGTCTGAATGAAAAGCATGTGCAGTTTTCTTTGTGTGCTGTGAGGATGGAAAATCTTTATAAATTGTACTCAGGTTTTAAAGACGTGTTGTAGCTACTGACATGAAAAGCTTCACTGCTTTCATATTTAAACAATATGTGAGGATTTAGAAAAACAATTCCATTACGACATTATAAAACATTCTACTATAAAGTCTGTTAATGTTTCATATAATCTAAAAAAATAAAATAACGATTATGCTTACATATTTGAAATAATTTTTACATACAATATATGTATAAATATAATCTGCATTCAGGGTAACAACCCATAATAAAAATAAATCAACCAAATAACTTCGTGTAAATTAAAAGTGTTGCTAACTGTTAATGTTGTTTCCATACATGCTTGCAGAGTGAGTTTTGTGGTTAAAAAAACCCAATGTTGCTAACCAGTCTCATGGTCTGATCAGCTCTTATAAAATCAGTTTTCAGTTAGGGCCCAAAATAAGCATTCACCAGGCACACAATACAGTTGTACAAAGTACAAATGGGCTTTGACGAGTTATTAAAACAGTTACTTGCCAAATGGATAATAACTGTATTAGGAACCACAACATTATATAGTCTAAATTGAAGTTTAAGAAGAATAATCTGATCCCTTGCTGATGTAAGCGGCTTATGCAATCTAATCAAACACCAAAACTGTAATAAAGAAAGCCTTCATCATTTTCTAGCTGGTTTTCCTAGTGGAAAAAGCCTAAAGTTTTCTTCCTGAACTCTGTGTGGTGACACCTGTAATTTTTCTTTCATTAAGCCATCAAAAGAAAAAACATAAGGAAACAAATCATTTTTTTTTCTGGCAGGTGCAGTCCTACTGAGAGACAGAGACCAGCTTATCTTGTATGATGTGAGTGACGCAATAAACCTGATGTCTGTCACACACACAAAAAAACAGCTAAATAATCCCCTATCAGAGAAATGCAAAATACAGTGTCATAGCTGGTGAATGTTTTAAATTCAGCCACCATTGACAGGTGTGGCAAAAGGATAATTTTGGATCCTGTTACCAGTTCTCTGTTGCACAAATGAGAGAGATGGTGCTAAAAACCTTGAGACAAGTCATGCTGAACACAGAAAAAGAGAGAGGGAGAGAGAGAGGGAAAATGAGGCAGAGGACCACAATCAGGGAGAGGTAGGTAAAGAGATATTGAGACACTCTGAGCTAAGTGTAGAGAAGAGGATATCAGATAACCCCTGGGCCATGAAATTGCGATGTAATAGTCCTTTCAGTTCATATTCAAAAAGAAAATCAAGGCTTCTGCCTGTGCCCAGAGGTTGTCAAGAGGTTACCAGTTCCACAATAACTGACTAAGAGCTATGTGTGAAAGAGGAGGGTGGGAGGCAGTAGCATAAACATTCGATTTCAACACTTAAATAAGCCCAAACTCATTTCACTTTCAGTACAAATAAGCCAGGATAGACTTTCCACATCAGTGACCATAAAATCTACAGTTTGATCCGTCAGCTCATTTACATGTGTACTGTTAGCATAGTGCTAGCAGCATGTGTGGCTTTTAATATTTAAGTAACTCGCAAAGGTCTGAAGGTGAGAAACTAACTACACTTCAAGAAATGAAAAATAGAAACTTTTAAATGACCTCTTTGAAATTACAAACAGCTCCACTTGTGGGACGCTAGAGCTGAACGCAGCTGAAGCAGGTCACCCAATTCCACCCTAGTGATGGTCAGTCTGCTGAAAGCCATCGAGATGGATCAATGCTCATCAATCCATTCCCATGAGTCTGTTCTTCACAACAATAACATCTGAGATATTAGTGAGTTCAGCTAGAAAAATAACACTAACACCATCAATGCACGAAAATAATATTATGGTAAATAATATGAAAACAAAGAGCTCTTCAGGGATCTATGATGTCTTTTGATATAATACAATTGAATTTCATGGCCTCATAAGCACATTCATTCAGTGTGGTCAACGTATTTCTGAAAAGACTTGTTTCATTTCAAATTTTTCACCACATATTAAAGTAATATTGAGAGTAAGTTACGTAAACAAGACTCGAACTCAAACTCTAACTATTTTGGATAGAAAACTGAAATAGAAGTTGTCTTTTTGTCTTCTAAATGTCTTTGTCTTCTAAAGCTTTGTAACTAAATAATAACTTTAAGTAAAAGATATTGCAGAAATTGTCTATACCACTTAACACACACTTTTATCAACGCATTTCTGAAGTGTTTTCATTACTCTAAATTCCACTATTCTAAATTCCAAGTCCATACAGGGGTTAGCTGTGGTTAATTAGATTCTGAGAAATAGTTTAGCATATGATGAGACACTGTCCTTTCGTCTACAACATTACGTATTGGCCAAATCTTTTAAAATGTCAATCTAATTAAAAATGGACTGCTTCTGCAATATTTGTAATGTGCTATTTATTTTACGCTAATTAGAATAGCATGCTGTTAGTTCAGCAATATCCTAATTTTAATTGTGTGTCTCCTGTACACTTTGCATGAGGAACACTGTTTGTAGCAACAGAGCAACAGAGAGTTGCTGCCTATGCAGAGCGCTTCAGATTGATCGCTTTTGAAGTTCCACACCAGCTGACTATCAACCACAAGGAAGCCTACTAGTTTTTGGAACAAAGCCTATATTGTTCAGAGTGGCAAATCATTTGGACTTGAGGTGAAGTGGTCTTTGTGAATCACACAGAACAGATAACATCACTGAAGGGTTTCTGGCTGCTGATTTCTGTTAGGACACAGACTGGAAAAACTGCATGAAACATATCTCGTTTTAAAGTGAAATCAATAAGAGGCTTTGACAGCCCTGTCTGCATATCTAACCTTGGCAGTCTTTAAGTGTAATTACGAGAGATTAGACAGCATTAACCGACCTGCTTCAGTGAGACGAGCATAAACAAAGTTTAAAGAACTGTTACATCTCAATTCCCAGGGTGGGCTGTACTTATGCCCCAGCCTTTATTAAGGAGAGAACTGACCTTAAGAGAGCTTTTCAAAGGCCTGCTGATGGAAATGACTTGTATGCTGAGTTCACAGATTGGAGAGGTTGATCTCTGAAAGCGGGCAGAAATGCATTATGGGAGGGTTCAGGAAACTGCAAGGCTGAGGCTGCGATTTAGGCTGAGGACGGAATTCCCCTCAAGTGCCTGTGGCCATCATTCAATACAGATGAGGAATCTTTCTGTAACACAGACTTCAAGCTCTTTGTAAACAGACTTGTTGTGAGCTGGACAGATGTGAGCTGGACAGCTGCTTGTGTGTGGTGAAGCCACACAGATGGTTTGTCTAAATACATCCAATGCACACAGGGTGCAGACTGACTCGACTGAAGGACATTTATAAAATCAAGCTAAAGGGTTTGTGGTCATTGTTTTGTTTTTACTGACCATTACTGTACAGAGACTGAATCTCTCCTGACTGTCATATGAATGTCTCTATGTTAATAAACATTCTGTTTACGCCAAAATCCATATACTACACCTAATTCATGAACATCAGTGACTATGCACATAAATCACTTGCACTATAGCCACATACATACATATTTATATATAAACAAGTACAAATACATATATATATATATATATTTACAAGCTATGCTTTCCGTTTTAATTTATTAAAATTAACATTTTACTCCCTTATTCCTTATTTTTTTATTTGTACTCTATTTTAACTTTGTCCTTCTTTCCTTTGTTCTTTTTTCTTCCCTTCTTTTTCTTTCCTTTATTCCTCCTTCATTC
Organism: Botia almorhae; assembly: GCA_036877575.1. NCBI lineage: Eukaryota > Metazoa > Chordata > Actinopteri > Cypriniformes > Botiidae > Botia > Botia almorhae. The sequence continues at coordinate 19,004 of JAZGTJ010004209.1, read as the reverse complement.
TTTCTTTCAAATGCACAATTTTAAAGTTGGTCTGCAGAAAATTCATTACACTGTTTACATGCTACGTGTTTAAAATGTGAAAAAAAGTTTTTGGCATGGACCTCTGAATAACAGGCAGATTTTGTCAAACAGGGCTTTTGGTGGTTTATCATTTTAAACAATATTTATTGTTATGTGCCATTTTTATTTCATGTTGTGGTTGTTTTTTGTCAACTAAAATCAGATAACTCAAAGATAGTAGCAGTTACTTAATTCAGAAAAGCTGTAAATAATGTTCTTTACTTTACTAATGATATGTATGGCGTTGTAACGGAGTCCTGCAAAAATGTTTTCTAGGCTAACATTTCAACAGGAAGTGAAATAGCACGCACTTGTGCAAAGTCATCAGCTTGTCTTTATGAAATCCATGTCCTCTGTGTCTTTAGGGAAAACCTATATCATAACTAACTTTCTAGCTCACTAGCTAATGTCTCATTGTTGTATTGTGATTGAACGGCAGATAAAAATAGTGAAAGAAAACAGGACAGAACAGTAACTTGGCTAAAAATAACTAAACTACTGTAGAAAGCTGGGTAGAGGCAATGTGTGTTTCAGTGTAGCCTGAGGGCTGTGGTTTAGGATCCAGATTGGGTCATTAATTAAGATCAATCATGAGGCTCACAAGGGAGAATTGGCAGACAACTGCTTGATTACATGTGACTCAATGGCCACACAGATGAGAAAGGACTCCAAAGACTATTGAACAGCGAGTCCACAGAGCAGAAATAAGAAAACTCACTTCCCATCAGCTTGAAAGTTGTTTACTGTAAAAACAAAATCAGTAACTTTCAATTCCCATATAAAACTTGTTTGTGATAACAACCACAGTAAAGCGTGGAACGACTAATGTGAGCTTTTTTCTGTGCTTACTCAATTCAGATGAGTAAATAAATGACAGTAAAAAAAAAATCAAATGTTACAAAATACAAGATAGTGTGTAAAGCTCTTATTTTTCTAATACTGAAAGAAAGCAATACTGTCCAGTGACACCAGAAGAATAAAGTTTCGTAGACGGTGTCTCTGATTGGCTGCTTACCCTGTCAATACAATAATACCCACCTATCATGTTCACATTTACAGTCCACACAACAGCTGATTAGGTCAAGCCGTGGATGGACTAATTACAATGTAAACAACTCACTCTTTCACACCTCCAGTCACCATTTGAAATGACTTGATGATGATCTGTGAGATTCTGCTGTTAAATTAAAGCTGCACCTCTGTGGCCGAGACATTCAGGACATCTGCAGTGTTAACAAACAATCTGCTGAGTAATAGTCAGAGAAGCTGCTGAGTATTAATAATAATAGCTGAAAAACAGCAGTAATTAATAAGAATTAATAGAAGATTACAAACACAATATATGGATGTTACTGTATTATTAGGTTTTATTTTTTTGCTCTTTTATTATTATATTCTTTTTGTTGTTATTAATATTATTACCCATATAAATAGTTAATTAGACTTTGATGTGACTTGGTTTTAATGAATAGTATGTTGCTTGTTGAGTCCCAGGTTTAAGGTAAATGGAGCTCCATATGCACCAGTGTAACAGTGTAAACAGTGTAAACATCAAATGGAAATGAAACTTACACTAGAAACCCAAATGCAGAGAGAGGACTTCACATCCTCCTTTCAGAAGACCTCCACACGCCATTAAATGCAACTAATGTGGAGCTTCATCATTCACTGTGAGAGCTTTCCCACAGTCACGACCTTTGATCACTAGTGTACTGGAGTATGTACTGCAGTGCTACACCTCAAGCAGATGTCTGCTGCACAGACCACTGAGGAACGCCAGCTTCTCCACATATGTGCTTCTAGTGCTGCTGCCTCCATCTGCTTCAAAGTTTATATTTTAGGGACACCGTGCCATTACCAGTGGGTGATTTCAATCAGTTTCCCTCTCTTCCTGTCTCAGGAAAGAGCCTACAGCCATCAGATTGCAGTGTTTACTTATGTAATCTCTAAGGATCCATGTCCACATGGATATATAAACAAAACCCAATTGTTATAAAACACTGTTAATCTTGTCAATAAAATTACAGACGAAAATGTTTGTTTACAAGATTTTGTCATAAAGACAAAACAGAAAGACTGCATTTCATGTTGAAAAACCTTATCTAATATTTCACATGAACAAGATAAATAAATTAGAATAATTTAATTTCAATTCAGTGTTCAAAATACTTTGGTCTGTTACTGTGTGACACATGCTTTTTGTATTGTGCACATTACTGTCAACTAAAATGCTGCATTCATATACCTAAAATATGCAATTTTAGAGTTAAACTAACATGAACCAATGACATAACAAAACAAAAATCATGACAAATAAACTGTAAAAATTAATAAACATTTACAATGGTTTATTGACAAAAGAACTAGTTAGAAACTAGAGTTACAGACAGACATATTGTTCCTCTTTTACTTTAACACGTTGGTGAAAGACGCTTTTAAAAAACTGCCATGCAAAAAAACGCTTCAGACGCTTCATTTTCCGCAATTTATAAAAATAATGAGCTAATCTGTGAATATTCACAAACTGCCCTTGATTCAAACAATAAGGATAACTGTGTCATTGTCATGCATGTGAATGCAATATGTGAGAATATCCAAGACCCAACAGTAATCGGAATAAATTCTGTGTTGCTCAGTCAGACAGCAGGTCAGTGTTGGACCTGGAACGGCAGACAGCTGGAGCTGAGCAAGCCCTTCATTTTGTTTAGACCCAAAGCTGCATACTACAAAATTAACAGTGCGTAAATGAAAATGTCTTCTTTATCCCACAGCAGTCCACTCTCATTTACTATTCCTCAAATATATCATCTGCACAGCACGAACATTTGCATTTAAAGGTCTTTCAAAATCTGAGGAACACATGCATTAGGATTCTGAATGTTGAAATTCAAAACTTTCTAATTTAATTCTTAAAAAAAATAAACATACGTTGCTTATCACACCGTAAACTTCCTTGGCTGAGGGAACATAATTTCTTAGATGAATTACAAACTTGCTAAAGGAACTTTCCAGAAGATTGATAAATAAACATCACGTTTTCTTAAAGGCAGTTTTTTTTATGCTATGAACTTAGGCATGTCTTCATTTACTGATCTTGGCAGGGATGTCAGATGTGGGCTGGGTGCTTGACATATGACTAAAGTATGTGTGTGGTGCTGTAATCGTTAGCGTAACTAAATCTGTTGTCCTCACCCTTAATCTCGCACTGAAGCGCTGCCAACAGCTGACCTCAGTACAGTGCAGGTGTTTCCCAGTTAACTGATGCTGGGGTTTTTACACTTTTACGCATTCCAGATGTTAATTTTGCCAAGATGTGACATGCAAATGAAAAGCTGTTGTTTAAGGGTGATGAAGGGTGATGAATGTTTAAGAGTGAAATCGAAACTAGATTTAGAACTAGAAAAACGTCACAGCCCAGTGCTAGTGAGTGTTCTGAGGTGGTTGTCTGGGCATTGTTACGTGATCACTAAGGTGTTTTGACTTGTTGTTAGTTGATTGCTAGAATGTTCTAAATGGCTGCTTGGTGGTTAATTACTGGCCAAGGCAAATGGACCTCTATGATTCTATGATACCTGTATCTCTATGATATTCTACTGCCTATAGATATTGCTTGGGTCCTTATTTCAATGTAAGCCTATATGCCTGATTTATCATCTGCCAGGCAAAAATCAAGTGTGATCACATAGAAATGTCTCTCCACAACAAGCCTCATAATTTGAGGTATCCTTCATGTCTTTGTTACAAGCGAACATGGTACCTGTTGAATTTTAATGACTATGAACAACAGTAATACTGACATTTGCACCAGCAGGTTCCACAAATTATTACAGATGGGACATTATTTCTTATTTATACTCCTAGAATAATGATGACAATAGCTATTAAAAGGTGCAAAGCTGATTATAAGGCCACAGACTCCCCACAACACCACAGAGTTAGTGCCCTCTGCTGTCCCTGATCCTGAAACTACCACTCTGTGCCTTCCTCCAGGTGCTTCACTCACAACAAATGTCTTTGATTAAACAGATTTAGAAGTTCTAAAGAACTTGAAATGTCATTTTAAAGTTTCAAATTGTTTCAACAGTGGACAGAACTGAAGAAAATTAGACGTGAGGATAAAACGTGTGTGCGTGCTTAGCCTGAAGATTTGAGCTCTGGGATGGGCTTGTGTGTGATTACCTCTGTAAAGATCCCCTCTAGGAGGACGGTTTCTTGGATTTAATGAGACAGAACTCCAGAGATGTTTTTTTCTTGTAAAACAACAGTCAATGGAATAACTTGTAACTCACTTAACATTAGCCATAAAACCTCTCTTGCATTAGCCCAACACGAGTTAAGATTCTTATGTGTGACTTAATGGAACAACACAAATCGTTCTCTGCCTGAGCAGGTGGTTCTTTACGGCCCCCCACAGACTGTCCACTCTGCCTAACACACGTGTGCACGTGCGTGAGCATGCACACCCTCCCTTTTAAAGACAGATTAACGCTTCACAGCCATTATGAATCTGGTCTATCTGGTTTGTGTAGTTGCCCGTGTAGTGTGTGGCGGATGGCATACATCAGGGCTGGGCTGTACTACAGTACATACCATGCAATGGTACAAATGTTTAAGAGATTTAGCTATGTTGTTTATATCACAATATTTGCATGGCTATCAGTTGTGACAGCTTTATAATTTATACATGAAAGTAACAAAGAAACATGGACTTTTGTGACAATATATAGTCGAGGAAGAACTTGTTATTAAGTTGTTAACCCCAATCTGAAGCAGATTAGTTGTATATGGTTGTCAAGCAACACTGCACCTTGTCACGTTAATATAGATCACAGTTTTTGTTTAGCAGCTGTTTTACACCAGCTTTGATTGTGGCTCATCCAATCAGAATTCAGAGTCTATACTCTATTTTATAATGTTACTTTAGCTGTTGTTTTGTGTTTATAACGTCAGTGTTACATCATGTTTTTGCACTGATTACCTTTTATATGTGATGAACAATCATATTGTTTTTTATTCCAAATATTGTCATAAATAGTACCACACTGTTATTGATTATGTAATATAGAAAAAAATAACATAAAACGACTTTTACCATGAAATGAGATGTTGTGGTAAAGCCTGTGAGAAGTGCAAAACTATCCATAGCTAGACTTTTCCTCATAGATATCTGCCTCTTATTCTTCGTCTCCAGACAGCCCGAGCAAAAAGAACTTTTAAATCAACATTCCAATTAGATTTCCATAAAAAATCCCGACTGACAGCACAAGCAGATGGTGATATTTCTCCCAATCACACGCCCTGACTTCCAGAATCATTATCGGAGTGCTTAGCTCTTTTGCTGCTCGTGTTCAAGCAAGCTGTGAGGGAGAAACTCCTGTGAGTTCGGCCTCACTTGAATCGAAGGAGACACAGATGACTGTTAGCAGTCTGATAACAAACTAGAAAAGATGCCTTTGTATCGCAAGTCATGATTCAGGAATGCATCTACTCCTTGTACACAGAGCAGGTTTGGTAAACGCCTCATGTCGGCAGAGGTTTGTTTATGGATTCAAACAGTGACACGATGATATAAAGGGGTGACACTACATAATAAGCTATAATGTTTTTACGTTAATGCATTCAAGATCATAAATTAACTATAAAAATAAGTTTTTACAGCATGTATTAATCTGTGTTAAATTAGGAAATATTGCATACAATTTGTCATTGTTCATTTATGTTGGTTTAACACATCACAAATTTAAACTTATACAATTAACTGTATGTATATGGGTATATATGGTAACACTTTAGTATGGGGACTACATTCACCATTAACTACTGCTTATTAATATTTAGTAATGTAGTTATTGTAGTGTTGAAGTGTAGGTACGGGGTAGAATTAGGGATGTACAATATGGTTATGTAGAACAGAGCTTTAATATGTGCTTTATAAGTACTAATAAACAGCCAATATGCAAATTGAATTGGTTTTCATACAAATGTGTTACCATATATAACATATATATATAGTAACTTATTTATTTGTTATTTGTATATGTATTATTTATTAGTATATGTAGCTATGCAAGTAGCTCATATAAACATTAGCCTCAATAGAAAAACGTGAAATGTGACAGAAGACAGCCAAAGATATTGAGGAAACCTTTATTGTGGCCAAAGCGCAATAGGTTTAAAGGTAATTTTCTGTAGGTTCAAAGGTCATCTTTTAGTAATGTGATCACTATGTAACAAAGTCTCATAAGATAAGACAATTGCCTTTTATCTTAATTATCCTAATATCTCTACAACAAGTGCCGCCCACTGTCTTAATTTACAGTCCCTATCTAAAACACCACAAAAAAGGGCGTCCTGAGTTTAAATCCAGGCTAAAAGGTCCTTTCCTGATCCTGGTCCACTCTCTCCACCCCTGTCACTTCCTGTCTCTATTCCGGGGTCTCGATAAAAGCGAAAAATGCCCAAATGCAAAAACTGAAATGCCACTAGAGAGTCTGTGTGATAACCATTACATTATATATCAGCACACACCCGGTTACATGGCCTTACTGCCATAAAATGAGGAGCAAATGAGAAAGTTTTCTTTTAGTGCCTGCTCTTTGAGTATGTGGTTAGGTCTAATGTCTCTTTAGTTTCTATATGGGCTCTAACGTCTTTCTGAAAGCTGTTCTTCAGTCTACCTGCGTTTCATTTGTTACATGCCACTTATCAGAGCTCTCAGACTATGCTGTACTTTTGTATTATGATGTGGACTGACATTCTTTTAAAAAGCATCCGTCTGCTTATTTAGAATAGAAATTTGAAAGTAAGAGAGCTCATACTTCTAATACTTAGTCTAATACTTCTAAAATAACCTGGAAAAAATTGTCTAACTGAGATATGCTTCACTAGAACTTTGGCACATATTGGGTTGTGCTCAAAAACCACCTAACAACCGCCCCAGAACATTCTAGTAACCACAAAGCAACGTCCTCGTAAACACCCACAGCACGCAGGGAATGTGGCAGCACATTTTGCACTGGCAAAGGACCCATCAAAGTTTCTTTCAAAAATATATACAATATGTTTATCTGCTAATATAGCAGCTTAGAAAAAAGGTGAATTTATTATTTTGGTGAAATCAAATGAATGTTACAGTATGTAATCATCTAGGCTGTTTTTAACAGATATATCTCCAGAATTCTGCTTGACAAATAAACCAGTTAAAGAACAGACTTGTCCTGTTTATACAATGTGTTCCTGTAAAAATAGTTTCATTTCCTCATGTTTGAAGTACAAAGCAAATGGTTACTGCAAAAAAATGACTCCTCAAAAAAACACTGACTACATGATTTCCTCAGTTCATAATATATGGCTCTAAAAAACTAGGAATATATTAGGAGTCACATATTGTAAACACCTTCTATGAAGCTTTTATCCTTTTGTAGTCTGACAGGGTTGTTTCATTTTGTTGCAAAAAACAGCACTGACATTCTTCAAAATATAAAATTTTTAGTGTTTAATAACTCATACAGGTTGTGATAGTAAATATTAATATAAATAATTCTGAAGCATGTTTTAAAACATTTAAAAACATGATGGTGAGTAGATGGTGACAGGTTTTTCATTTTTGAATGAACTATTCCTTTAAGATAAAAGATCCCAAGAAAATGGTTGCCATGGCAATTTAGCCCTCTGTTGCAATGCATAGCTCTCGCTCCTAAATTGAAACACTCCCATCTATAAAGTGATGTTTTGAAACAGAGTTGACTGTAACCTCCTGATTGCTGTCATTTCTTATGTGGAGACCTTGGGGCATGTGCATCACTGTGTGAAGACAGCCTGGTCCATCCAATTAACCACATTCACATAAGGTACTACAAGCCCTTTATTTTTAACTGCTTTAATCTATAGGGGAAAAGCAGCACATATTCAAACCTGCTGTAAAAAAACAGAGTCTGAGCATAGAGTGTAATTCACAAAGCATTTACAATGCTTTAGAATAATGGATGGGGTGTTCTCTGTGTATGGGGAAGAAGGTAAGGGAGGGAGAAATAATGCTCTTAAATTTTTGTCTGCAATAATTAAAATGCTGGCCCTTTTTATGACCTTTTTATGAGTTAGAAATGGCCCATTTTATGATCCTGGTTTTATACACCTGGTCTTGTAACATATCGGCATATTACAGAATAAATGTCTACATTTCATCAAATTGTAATCATTTATTCTGCCTCTAAAATTATTATCTTTTAGTCTGACATCACAAAGATGTCAAATTTTTCCAGCCTTCCTCTACAACAACCCCATTTTGCAATCAATTCCTGGTGGACAAAATCAAATCCTGCCCTACTTTTGTTCTCAGTTACTATCCTGTTTAATTAAGGAATACATCCCATTATGAAATAAAGTAAATAGTGTTGCGAATGTTGTTTTGTTGAGTTTAAGGGGTAAAAATTCTCACTCTACCCTTGGGAAATGGTTACCCCAGCAACCACCAAAATAAGCGCAGCTCATGTGTCTGAAGCTGTTAGTGTCTATCTGCCCTCTTTCTTTTCATTTCTCTCACCCGTCTCCATATCTCTCTGTCTTGCTCATCCACTATTCGTCTCTTTTCCTTACCCTCTCTTTCTTGCTTTCTCATCCTGACAACAGGTCAGACAGTCAGTCTGTCAGCCTCCCGGAACAAACAGAATATGTAACTATTGTGTAAACGTTCATACCCATCTTTACACTGCACAGTGGTGATTTGTTTGTGCACAGCCAACTTAAAACAAGATGCTCTGATGTGGCTGAGCATATACACAGAACCAAACGTTCAAACCTACACTTACCTAACAATATTCTTTTTCTGCCTTGATGAAAACATAACCCTAGTTTTTAATGACATATTTACAATATGACTGAAATGTTAGGCTGTATTAAAATCTAAAACAAGAATATTCTAATCATGTATAAAGCCCTGAAGCATACCTATGATCCTCAAAGTTCCCTGAGGCTTAGACTTACAAGACAATAGACGTAAGTTTAACTGCCATCAATACAAACAGTCTAAAAGCCTGATTTCTCACTCTGAATCACAGCCAGAGCCAAACCATTAGATTTAATCATGCAATGTCTCATAGACCAACCTGCATTTTACGAGAGTATTCAAAGTCTAATTAAATTACAGAATAAACCACTTCCTGTATGTGAAAAAGCTGACACATACGCGACACACGTGAAGTTAAAAAATTAACCCAAATCCTCTCAAACAGTTCACAGTTTAACGCTGGGAAAATGATGGACCTCCGGGGCACTCTCTTCTCTCCTGAGGCCACTGTTTGAAAATGGCAGAAAAACATTGGGGCATCTAAAAGTGTCTCTTTAGTCTCCAGTCTTGGCAGAGTGAGCGAATCAGCTTGGTCGTGGGACTTTAAAAAACGGCAATCAACGTGTCACTGTTGATTAGGCGGCACTCGGAGATGCCCGTAAAATAAATGCTGTTAAGCAGGGAGGAAAAGAAAGCAAGTTTGGAAAACAGTTTTTTCACAGCTGGTGTTGGAGTTGCCTGAGCTCCTGCATGTGTTTTCTCATTGTCCTCATATCAGATAGACCAGGACTGAAGCAGAACTACAGAAGAAAGCTCCATTGTATGTGAATTTACAGAAAGCAGGAGATTAAATTATGCCTTGGATTTAATTGAAGGGTTCATAATTATCACAGTCCACCTCTTTAACCGCTTTAACACTGCAATCAAGGTAAAAAAAAGAGGACTTAATAGGTTATAATAGGACTAAAAGGCAACATATGCACAGGTTTGGCAGGCTGAATGAATGCTATTTGTTTGCAGATTATTTTTTTTACATATTATTTGTATCCTAAACACTGAATTGTGAAAAAGAAAATACATATTTACATGTGTATCACATGTATTATGATACAACTGGATTATAATTGCCCCTAAAAAGATGCCAAAAAAGTTGTGCCCATGTTGCTAACTTCACTTAACAAAAGTCGAGATTTCGAAGCGGCCTCCAGGCATTCAGACTTGTGTAAACATATCATTCATTCCAACTGCCAATTCCTCCTCCAATAACTCATCTCTGGATTAAACTAGCAAATATTTGTTGTCCTCAAATAAGCATTCACTCAAGGTATTTTTAGATTAAACTGTAAAAGAAGTTGGATTCAAAGATTTACATAGGAAATATTCTACTATTTAACAGATTTTTTACCACCTCCTTTGAAATGTAATTCGGATGTGTTTACATGATGGCTTTCCATTTCAACTGAGCTATCAATCAGATTATTAACACATAATTAAACATATCTAGTGAGTGGGCAAGAGAAAGAGAGAGAGACAACAGCAATGCAACAATTCTAAATCCTAAACTCTGACAAGTCATGCTGACAACAATATTGCTATTTTCACACTCAATTCTTGCGGATGTCTGGTCAAAATATAAAGGGCATAATGCACATGCAGCTTATTTCTGCACACCCTGCTGTCTGGCTGCCTCAGTGATGTCATAAAGCACCAATGGGCCTGACAGATGAACTGAATGGTTTAAAACAACTGGCAGTTGTTCTGTAGGGTTGATAATCAATATGAAATGTGATGACACTTTTGCACAATATTTTCACTTTTAAAGTTGTGAGATAGTTACCTACCTATGAAAACTGGAAAAACATATTACTTTATTTACTAAATACTTTGTTTCCAGAAATACACTGTTGCAATGAGTATCAAAACTCATTTAACTGTGTTAATTAGTGCCAATAGGCTTGGAGGAAGCTAAACTCTGCTTCAACTTAATTATGTTTTTTAACACCGGAAATCTCACGTGGTTCTCCTAGGAACTTTCCAGCATGTGTGTCAAAAGCATAAACAAAAGCATAAAGACTTTATGTTCCAACACAGATTCCAAAATAATTAAATTGAGTGCCCTTGAATTCTGCCAACTGCCTCTGAGGATCAGCAAATCACACAGTAAATAGACACTGAAATTCCCAAAGCACAAGCATCACTGAAAACATTCAATGTTGGCTACCTAGTTTGAGATTAAAACAATCTAATTGTGCACTTAGCTCCTCATCTAGTTTCACAAAGACCGTTTGAGTTCTATAATCAAACCAGCAAACCAGCTTTTATCTTTCCTTAGTACAGTAGCTAACAAAGTTCAAATGCTCCCATGTTAAAGGTTAAGGGTGTAAATTCTGTGCTACTGCTGGCACCAAATAGAACTGAAATTTGTTTGATAGCCCAACTGGCCACAACAAAAACCACATCATTACCATAAACCATTACCACAACCAGACATTTGCATGTGAGGAAACTTACATGTGCCAAAACCATGGATGAAGGGGAGTGTTTGAAACCTGTTCATTATGAAAGTGTTCCTTACTTTTTTAAATCCATTTGGTGCCACAGAAGTTGTTTTGTCTTTAAGAAAACATTGACCTATGGCCATCCAAAGCTGCAGTCACGACACAAAACACTTGATTTGTTTTTCAAAATAAGTTCAAAATTTGTTGTATAACAAATAACAAACTTGAACTTTTATAGACAGCAGAATGCAAAATTTTGCTACACAAGCTTGTGTTTCCAGTGTCCTGCGTTTGGTTGTGTAGAAATGAAAGTCAATGGAGCGCAAAAGTGTAGTGCCCCTTAAGGCAGTAAGTGTGTTGTGTCTGAAGGTTTCCCCCAGAGGCCATGCTGAGAGTGCTGGAACTTTCATTAGGATTTTCTTGTTATGCTACAGTGAAGTAAGAGAGCTGGTGGCTTCCCTTAAGCCAAAATGAAGCTCTGCAGCATCACTGGCAGTAAGAATGCACTCAGTTTGTCAGAGTCTCTCTGAGCTTTTCCTGACAATATTCCTGAGGGCTTCCTCAAAATCACGAGGAGCAGCTCACAATCTGCTCCTGCTAAATCTGAAGTAGGTCATTTTAGATTACAGTAATCTTAATCCCTCAAGTCAAATCAACTGCAGGCTGCAATGGTACAGCAGGATGGGATGTCTGTAGTTAAATTAATGAATAAAAAACAATGCATGATACAACAGGGTTAAAGGTTTGCAGGTTAAAATACATGAAATGTAAAAAAATGTTGCTGACACGCTCATTGCCATTTTATATTCTGTAATTCAATGTTTAAATTAAGCCACTTTCTCATATTGACATGGTACAGTGAATAGCGCACACTCGTGTTGCACAAACCGAACCTTTGGATTACGAGGTTACAAGTTTAAATCCGTTCTGCATCATGTCACAAACCCATTCCCTCTGTCTCCATGGAATCATTAAAATCCAATGGACAAAGTGCAAAGTGTGTAATTCTGTGCCACCAGTGTCACCAAATGAAATTGCAAAGAGTAATTATTTATTTCCAAACAGATTACCTAAACAGTGCCCTATCTGCCATTGGTTGGCGGATAGGGCAAGTCCCACCCCAAACTCAGACATGTTGCTGTGTGAAATTGTAAAAATAAACATTGCAATGATTTTATAAAGCCACAGTGCTGTATAACACTATTCTGGAGAATCAGCCTTCAGATGACTTACTTATAGTTGTCTTAGCACATTAAGCTAGGGGAGGAGAAAGCATTTTAACATTCCAAAAAATTACACACTTCACCTTTAACTTAAAATTAAAGTAAAAAAGCAGCACAAGTAAAAAGTAAAATGACATCAGGTAGTTATTAAATGTGAAAAAAGGCTATTTTGAACAAGCATACAATATAACGAAACTTCCAGATTTGACAGTTTACTCCAAAGCAGCAGTAAAAACCACACTCTGAGTTGTGCTGATGTCACATCAAATGTCAAACTTCAAAATAAACAAGCTGCTCCGGCAATCACACGGCACCTTGGTCTCTCTCGAGGAGATTAGAATGTTGACGAAGCTTAAACGCGTCCTACAAAGATAGCAGTGGCATTAAAATCCTGTCTCTTCTCAGTAAACATTTCCCCTCCAGTGTCCTGGTGGCTTCATGTTATTTGACAGAGCTCTTATCTTTATTAGCATTTAAAACCATTTAAATATTACCATTTAAAAACCCCAAACGAGAGCATCCTACAGAACACAGATTTGGACAATATGGTCATGTTAATGCTTGGCCAGTTTCCCTGCACTTTTGGAGATTTAAGAAAACAGTCAAATTTACATTTTTCAGAGATAAATACAGTTGTTTGTATTTACAGTACGCCAAAGTAGCTTCTGTCTCCTCTGTTCATGTCTGTCAAACTGCACAAGGTTCCTTCTTCTGCCATTATTTGTGAGATTACCAAATTTACATATTTAGGCACTTGTCAACACATTTTACCAAATTGACTTGCAGCTCATTTGAGGTAGAAATTTTTATCAGCTTGTGTGTTTCATGAAAATCAAACCCATCGTTTTGGAGCTGCCACTCTCTACCAGTTGAGCTACATCAACAAAAGATCATTAAAGGCAGTGGATAGAGAGTCTTATTACCAGAAGGTTGCCAGTTCGTTTCCTATGCTGGCCGGTAGCAACTAAGGTGCCTTAACCCCAATTGCTCTACGGGCGCTGCATTGCGGCCCGCTGCTCCAGGTGTGTGTTTAAGATTTGCAGTGTATGTATTCACTAACTACTCCTAACTACTGTGTGTGTGCACTTACTGGATGGGTTAAATGCAGAGGACAAAATCTGAGTATGGGTCACCATACTTGCCCGACATGTCAGTTCATGCTGCCTCATCACAGATGATCTAAGTCATGGTATCAATCATAGTAAATTGTATTTAGGCGACACAACTTCCAAGATGGTGCGGTGAGGGCACAGCAATGACAGCAATGAGTTGCATAGACATGTACTGTTGTCTTCAGGAATTTTTAACAAAAATGATGCCAGAAGTTATTGTCACAGACTCAGGTGTCATTCAAATGAACACCATGACTCTGATACAAGTGTGAACAGACTGTACCAGAAATAAATGACAGCCTGCTTTAACTACCTATTATTTCTGTCTGACACTTCAGAACAGGGTTCTGGGTTCAGAACAGCATCTGCAACGGCGGCTGGCGCTGAATCTAAAGCAGAGGGACGGCGGGTCTCTATCCACAGAGACACAGATGAGGAGTTGTCTGCAACAGGCAGATGGGCTGGGCTTTCTTTGCATAATGGCAACACGCCCCCTGACTGATCTGTATTCTGAACGAGAGGTGAACGCTGCTGTGGCTGGTGCCAGCTCTTTAGTCTGTGTGAAAGACAGCTCTAGGGGTTAAGAGTAAAAATTTGTCTTTTTAAATCTTCCTGAAATTCAGTATGAACTCAATTTCAGGCAATCATCCTCTGAAAGAAAGGATAACATAATCGTTCATAATACGCAGGTAGTTGATTTAAATTTCAAGATGTCCTCTGTGCTGTTAGCAGACAGATGTTGTGTTTAAGCAGAAAAAGTCTGTGTGTAGCAAACTGCACTGATGGAACTGTGAATGATTGTAATCATTATGCTTATGCAGGGTGTGATTATCTTGTCTCTATGACTAATATTTATAGCCTGTCACCCATCTTTATGCGTTTGAGCTTTAAATAAGGTCAGGATTGGACCAACTGGACATCAGTCATCAGTCCAGTCCAGACTAACTGCAAGTCCAGCCACTGCAAGTCCAGACTAACCCATGCTATGGTGCATGTCATCTTTAATTTAGGATGAATCCAACAAAGCTTGTCAAAAACATGTCTGGATCATATTTCACCAAATAATGAGGAAATTACATTCTGCATAAACATAATTAAGTCATTTTTAATACCATTTTACCATTTTCAATCAGATAATCAGAGAGTTAATTTTAATCCTGGCGTGATTCACACATTTAGGGAGTCCTCAAATACACCTGTTTTATACTAGCAGTATAACCCCTGAAATCTTCAGCTCCATAGTAAAATTGTAAAAAAAATCAATTTGGGCAACACATTGTCACTGCCAGTGAGCCAGAAGCTTATGATGGCCCTGTCGCACCAAAAGAGAGGAAGCCAATGATACAGCAACAAATCAAACTGACAGACGGGCAGATATGATGAATAGCTGAAGAGATGCTGCCAGATCAGCTGGACTCAAACCATCATACCTAGAGAGAAACTGCGTAAGCAAGAGGCAATTAAAATGATAGAAAAACTGCTTCTAGTTCAGACTCTGCCAAACAGCATCTGCCAAATGCAAGCGTTCGCCTAAGACAGGCTCTTGAGAAGTGGTCCAGGAAGGATGATTGACAAGCCACTATTTAGGACATAACTGCCTTCCTACTACTTCAGTCACTCAAGGCTGTGTAGGCAAGGAAAAAACAGTCTGTCTCCTGTTTTTCTGCTTCACTGTGACAAACAAACAGGTGACTGGCCGCTAGCCTCAGGCCCACCAATGAAAGAACACTCATTAGTGTCACCGACCAATCACCTTCCTCAAACAGACTGCTGTATTGGAAGAGGACAGTGCACAAGGACTGTTGGTACAGCTGTATATGTAAAGCATTTCATCTGGATAAAGCACTATCAATCTTACATACAGATCAAATCCTACATTTCTATGGCATATACATCAATCTTAGACCAGACTGGTCTAACTCTTCATTTACTGCTGAGATGAGTGTCCCTATCTTTGAAACACACTATCACAATTTAATGACATGAACAGGCTACTGGCACAAAGTCTTTAAAAACCGCATTAAGCAGTTTTAAGGTGTGGACAAATCTAATTTGCCTTGAACTCTATAAATAAGTGTTCAATGAACTATAAAATCATACTGTTACTTTAAGAACTCAAAACTTCCCTAGTTCAAAAACAGCAGTTATGCAAACTAATCTGTTAAAACATCTCATTCTAAAATTCTTGTATTTCTGATATGAAATGCCTGAAATATTAACACATGACCGGCCACATTAACCGAACACATCATAAGTGCCCTATTAGGTTTTTAAAAATTCAACACTCCCAGCCACAACTGTATGGATAAATACTACTAACACAAAACATTTTGGGTCAATTTTTGGCCATTACGAGTTTATGCTGAGTACATAAGAGGAGTTGTCTTAAAAGTACAAGTACTGTAGCAATAATAGGCCAATTATTAACTTAATGGTGTAATGTGTGATATGGCCTTTAAACAGAGCACAAAGCCAACAGGTGCCAGGCAATCAATCACATTTTGTTTTTATAGATTTCCTCACACAGTCACCTTTACTACTTAACCTACTTCCTTTACTGCCGTCTGTGTCAGTAATTTTAAAATTTGGAGAGTTCCTCAACAACATACATTGTAATATGTTATAAAACAGTAATTTAGAGCTGTCACTATGCCATCATTCTGCACAAACAGCTAAGGAACAAACAGCAAACAAGTGTAAAGCCCAGGAAAAGAAATGGCTGTGTGTATGTGTGTTTGTGTCATCTCTGAGCTTTATTCCTTTCCATACAGAGCTCTTAGCAGGGCAAAACTTTAAAAACAGGAAACAGTCCTTCAGGCCCATTGAGGAAGGAGGGTCACAAGGGTAACGGATTATGGTACCGTCTGTCATTGTTTTGAGTGTCTGTCGGGTGGAAGACCAACCTGTTTGTCTTTCTCCTTTGCCTTCCCGCTGTTGGACACCCGGGAGGAAGTGACATCACGAGGGATGACAGAGATTTGGTGCAATGGCATGTTCATCCCCGCAGTTCAGTTGAGCTCACACTCTCTGATGCAGAAGCTTGTCCACCAGCTCCAGCATGATGGAGAGAACCACTAATTTATCTCTAATGGACAGAAAAAGATTGACAGATCATCATACAATGGCTGATGAAGGCCAAGAAATGACTTAAAAATTTATCAAATTCCCAAACTGTGAACATAATTTTGAGACCATTTCAAACATCAACAACATTTGATTTTGGAACACCTACAGGCAAACAAAAAGTTGGATTATTAAGTTTGGATAGTGAAGATTTATTCCATAACCAACAAGAATGTTTGTGAAAACATCCTACTTGGATGTAAGCACTCACAAACACATACAGCCCTGTCGTATACTAATAACTAATAACTACAGAAACACCAAGTTTCGTGCTGGGAAAGAGAGGAAATGAAAAACAGCAGTAAAGATCTGGATCACCAATTACAAGCCATTTCCCATATTCTCCATAATGAAAAACATTCATCGATGAAGAACAAAACACTTATATCATGCTGAGATGCTGCAAAATCTGCTTATAAATAGTTCAACTTCTACCACCATCTGTTGCTACCAACACAGCAATTAAACTTCTCTGTTTTGTGACCAAGCCAACAGTAAGACCCTGATACATGGGACTTTGCTTCTAGAATTGTCACAGTAATCACGGCCATCAGACCAAATCTAATAGTTCAGCACTGCGACTGAAAGCAAAGGCAAATCAGAGTCTTAAAGACTTACTGCTGTGCGCTGACTGCAAGCACAAATGGCTTCATATAACAGACACTCAAAGCTGCAGCATGACAAACTGTTGGACAATGAACACTATGTGAGCTTTTAAGTATTTAGGAATGAGGGAAAATCAATTCTGAGATTTTCTTAGTTGATTTTAGATTGCTACAAATTATGAAGTAAAAGTGACGTATTTGTCAAAGTATGGTAACCCATACTTGAAATGTGACCTCTCCATTAACTCATAGCGGTGAGTAGTAAACACACACACTGCAAGTTATGAACACAAAGCCGGAGCAGTGGGCAGCTTTTACCGCAGCGCCCACGGAGCAACTGGAAAAACGGTGCTTTGCTCAAGGGCACATAAATCGTTACCTGCCAGTATTAGGAATCGAACCTGTGACCTTTAGGTTACAAGTCCAACTGTCTAAGGGCCATGACTGCCCCAGCCACAAGTTTTTAAATGAACTATAAATAAATCAAATTGTTAAGCAAAGACCCTAGAGATAAGATGTTTTTGTCATATGACATTTTTACCATAAAAAAGTGTTTAAACTTCACAATCAACAAACACAGGAAATTTCAGGGGGAAAATAACTGTATTTTACTATATATTAAAAAAACAAAAGACAAAATGTTTTCAAAGAATTAAACTAGTTAAAGTTAAATTGCACTGAACCAACAAATTAGCATAAATTTAAACCCCATTGTTGCTCAAAAGTTACCTTCAGACCTACACATATCAGGCTGAGCTCATGTTCACATTGTGTGATTATTAGTGAATTCCCAATATGAGCTGATATTATAATATTGTGATAATGCTCAGCACACAGGAAGTAATTGCATGAAATGCTCTCTTTTTGGCATCAAGAGTGGCAATAATTCATAAGCTGCTCACAGAACAGCTGGTCAGTTCATGTGGATGGAGGGCTCACAGCAGGCAGGCTATCTCAGCAGAAACCACTCCAAATGACTGATCAACAGCTCCTGCTAATCACAGCGCATTAAAGCAGAGAGCGTGTGACTGCAATCACTCAAGTGCCATTGGATCAAAAGGCTAAGAATAATTCACTGGCCTAAAACAAAGAATGCAGTAAATATGGATGGCTGCCAAGCCCAAAATCCAGCAAAAAAAAAAAAAACGCAGATCAATCCTCTGGAATCCACAGTATGCAGGTACCATTTAAAGGAATACATGGAGGTGTGATGTCATAATCAGGAGAGGCAGCTTAAGGGAACTGTTGCCAAGTGTCAATGAAGGGGAAACAGACCCATCAATGTGGCTTTTTTCACTGCGGTTGGTTAGTGGCGGCAGCTTGTGGTCAGATTTGTGAGTCACTACACTTTGAGGTTTTCATGATTTCTGATGTCATAATAACAATCATGATCCTAAAGCCTGTGGAGAGATTACTAATGTATGAGCTTCCTGCCAATTCCGGATCTCAATGTGTGGTGCAGAGTGAAACGTCTAAGTCTAATGTCTTTGTACAACACCAGAAACACTTAGACAGGAAGAAGCGCTTGACTGACGTAACACAACTAATCACAGTTTTTGTTTTACATGCAATTTGCGGCTTATCAGAGATATAACAAT
>JAZGTJ010004208.1:13348-31844 GCA_036877575.1 Botia almorhae | reverse complement strand
ATTTCCATTCCATTAATGATTTCTATTCCATAAATGGTTTTCATTTCTATTCCATTAATGGTTTTCATTTCTGTTCCATTAATGATCATTTAGGTCAGCAAGGCAAACTCAGGTTCATCACACAATGGCATAAAATGAAAAAAAAGCTACAGCTACAAGTGTAATTCAATCAATGCTGTGGTGAATCACCACTACCATTGTGAAACACCAGAAATGTGTACCAGGAGTCCGGTGGCTCTGGGTTTCCAATCTGAAGTTGTGAGGCAAGTTTCTCATATTACTTGAACACTGTAGGTCTGTAATGGCAACGAAACAAGGCGTAGGAGTACGAAGTTAAAAGAGAAAGGAAAAACATAAATCAATAGCGTATTTACATCATATAGTAATCGAAATAGCAGCTTTGGGGGTGCTGATTTCAGACCATTGGGATTCGTTTGTTTGTTGTGTGGCTGAAACAGGTGAGGAGGAGGAAGGTTAATGAAGTAGTATTGAGGATAAGGAGAATTTCTTCTGAGTGGGTGGAACTCAATCAGTAAAGAGTGACAGGAGGAGTGACACTGAGCTATTATTATGTGAATGTATAAAGAACGAGGGAGGATTTCGTTTTCATTTCAGTGTTCCATCAATTACCCAGGAATGTTAGTGTTACCCAGTTCTTTTCTTATATTGGTTTTATTAATATGATAGTATTTCCTAATTTCCGGTTTGGCAAAACACAAACTTTTATAATCATACCAAGTGTGCGAGTATTAGCTTTGATTGAAAAACTACAATTCGCACAACGTTATCGAGCTCAATAAGTAGCATGGTCGCCTCGCAGCAAAACAACCCCTGATTTTGTGTAGCGTTTGCATGTTCTCCCTGTGTTGCCGTGGGCTTCCTCACAGCACTACTAACTACTGTTACTACTAACTATTACCTAGGTACATCACACAATGCCATTCTAAGATATCAGAAACGTAAGTCTGGAGGTTCTTGCTGTGGGTTTCCTCTGGGTTTCACCCAAGTCCAAAGACATACCGATTAGGGCTGCGTTTCTTAAAAGCATTGTGAGCCTGGGTTGATCATTGACCATTGGTGCCAGTTGGTGCTATGATACACACAGACTTGCGTTTGAGAAGCACAGCCCAGGTTGAATTAGAGATGCTAAATTGCAACATCATTGTAGTGCAAGTGTACTTGTGTGTGTTAACCCTGCCGTGGCCTGAGACAGCTGGGAAAGGCTTTAGCACTCCCCATAACCCTTATACTAATAAGTGGTATAGACAATTAATGTATAGGTGAAATTCAATGAGCTTTTTTTAAGATGCTAAGGCATGATAATGATGTTAATTATGTTAAATCAGGGGTTTTAAACTCAGTGCCTGGAGGGTCAGTGTCCTTCATAGTTTAGCTCCAACCAGCACACCTGCCTGGAAGTTTCTAGTAATCCTGAAGATTAGCTGGACCAGATGTGTTTTGAATAGTTATGACACTAAACTGTAGGACACTGGCCAGGAGCTGAGTTTGACACCCCTGTGTTAAATGTTTACCTTTTACAGAAATTGTTTGTAATTTAGTTTGGTGTGAGGAAGCGTACTTAAAAACACACTGTGCAGACTGTACATTCTTGAAGATACACTGACGTTTGGGTTAGCTTTCACTATGATTACTTATCTGTATATATTGTTGACTAGCTTGCTATACCAATCTTTATGATGATTTCAACTATAGCCCATCTCAAAACATTTGAATGGCAATATATTTCATTGATACCTGTGGGAAAATGTTCTAAAATGTATGTAAAAACCACACAGTTAAAACAAAAACATTACCAAAATAGCCAGAAAAAGAACAGCGAATCAATTGTTTAGCTAATTAATTGTTAAGATAAATCTGAAGCGTACGCATTTCGTTTCATACCTTTGCATATTTGTTCTCCCACAAGTGGCATCCCCATACCAAAGAAAGGACACCTCTCTCTTCAGGCCAATTTTTTTCCATCACGCATGTTCATTTTAGTTCCAAGGCAGCCTCCTAAACAAACTGCATTTTTTAAATATTGCACAACAATAATATTTCATATCCTGTTTGACTGGAATGGTTGCTTGTCTTCGTAATCTTTGTTCGGTTTGTTCGATACAATAACACTATTACTAATATTAAGTGCTCAATGTATTTTACAGCATGCTAACAATGCAGATAAAATCACAAGCCTAAAACAAATGAAAACATGTCCACTGAAAAATGGCAAATGGCCCTTAAATAATGTGATTGCATATGTCATGAAGTGGAGAGTCCACAGCTGTAGAAATCATTATTATAGTACAATACTAATAGCAATGCACACTGAGAGATGGAAGGTTTTTTTTGAGAGCGCATCTGATTGTTGTTATTTGATTATTTATGTTTATGTGGAGGTGGTTCTGAATGTATTTAAATATCGGTGGAAAAAAAAGACTGGAATGTTGAAACATTGAAAGGTGCAAAACCAGTTCAGCAATAAAAAGGAAAGCATACTTTCATTTCAGAGGTTAAAGCTCACAAAATACTGGTGATATTTTTTGGGTGGGGTCAGGTAGACAGGTTGCTGCACTCCTGGATCTGCCAGGAACATTCTTATATCTGACGACAATAAGAGACTTTGCCCTTACAAAAACGTCAAAAGTTCACTTGTGGTTACTGGAATAAAACTGCCACCTCTGATATAAAACGAATTCAAATCAAATCAAAAATGAAAATCACAAAAGTTTATTTGCTGTAATAAAGGTGTACTTATATAATATTTTATATTTGTAATATATTTTTAAGTCATAAAAATATAAAGTCATTGTGTCATATTTTAAATGTTACAATACTATATATTATAGTATACTATATATTATAAAGCCTATACTTTATAATATCTTATAGCTTTACCTCTTCCTTTTTTTTTAACAGGTTAAAAAAAATTGACGTTTTAACTAGTTAGTAAATTCAAACGATCCTCTGTACAAAGCAGTTATTACCCTAAAATTGCTTATAACATAGTATTTAACTATGTTTTAACTATTATTTAGTTCAAGTGAAATGAAATGTTTCTTTATTTAGACACGCCTTTACCCATTGACCTGGCACACCCATTATGGTATAGAAGGCCTATTTAATTGTTCCGGCTGCAACATAGCCTACAGACTTTCAACAGGTCCACCTGTGCTGTGCAACAAAGTAGACAATTGTTTGGAATATAGCCTAGTTATCGTTTTGATTTGCGGAAAACGGTCAAGGTTTTTATCTTCAAGGTTTTCGAGGGTTGGGATGTTAATTTGAAGTACACGGACACTGCCTCATAAACTGAGAAATTGTGTCATCAAACAGCACAGGAAGAATTTCCTCTGATTAGTGGACAATTCAGCAGAAACGCATAAAGACGGAGCGCTCGCTGGTCTCTGTCTATCCAGCATTCATTAAAAACACCCCCCTGATGCCCCTGTCATGGTTATAGCAGCACTTAACAGAGACCAGAAGATTATTGTAATTTCTCAGGTGGAAAGCTGAGAAACATCTGATGATCCCCAATCCAAACCTTCCACTATTAACCCTAACCTCACTAAGCCTACTAGTTCTGTCCTAACCATTCAACTGAGAGTGCTGGCCTGGTTTCATTGAAACCTGGGTGGATGCTATCAGCATGAGTGACATGTAACTTTGATTAGTATTTGCGCTGAATTAATGACAGCTGTTTTGTTTCCAACTATTGTTTTTGTAGTTCTATAGCACAGGAATGACCTAGTTTAAAAGCAAACCCTAAATCTGATTCAAATCCAATACGTGGTTTATAGAAAATATCATGTCATCATGTGAACTGTTCATCTGCTGATGGAAGGAAATGACACTATTTAGCAAGTTAATTAGCACCGATTTAGAGCAATTTTCTTTTGCTTAAATGCGGCTTCTACCACAACTGCTGATCACTTGAAGTGACTTAAGCTGCTTGATGTGCATGAAGTCAGCATTGGTTATTACCCTGTGTACAAGCTATCTATAGGCTACTAGACTTGTGTAGTAGAAATGGAATGTCTCATCTGTAACATTAATGTCTACTGATCCCTAATAATAGACTTACAGCTCAGTGTATTTCAACACCACCTCACTGGCTGACCTTAAACATAACTCGCAAATTTACTCATTGAACCAGTTTTTGCTCACTTTCATGATTTGTGCAGGATCACATATCATTAATCTACATACTTGTTCTGATATTCACACGGTTGCTGTTCCTGTGCTGACTGATGTGGCCACACTTTTCTTCCTCATTGTGCTCACAGATCAGCTTTCAAAACATCACCCTGTAACACCAACAACCTTCTCCATCAGCTTGTTTTACGTTGCCTCCATTTCATATACTCGTCATTTGGTGGATTATCTGTAAACGCAAGTTAGTTCAGTGTAACTACAGATCGGTGTGGATGTTTTGCTCTGTAAAAAAATACCTGAAGAGGAGAGAAAAGTTCAGCGTTTGAAGTTCTCATAAAGTTGTCAACGTTGGGTCCCAAAAACAGACGTCTGTTGTCAATCAGGAGGGTGGATATGCCGTTTGCATGCTATAGACAGACTCTGACTCATCAATGTCAATGACAAGGCCTTTGGTAATACTTCACATTGCTATGAAGCGAGGAATGAAAAAAATTACTGAAAAATGCATGAATCATATCTTAAGGATCATTTTGATGGCATTTGTAGGTACACGTCTTGGCTCCGTGAATTGAGCAGTTGTTCAGATATTTTGGGTGTTTCTTACTAATTATTCCTAATTTAAGGTAGCAATGGACAATTGGTGGCGGAAATTATGCATTATACTTTCTGGAACTAGGAGGAATCCATTTTTTTATGTTAATGAAGATTTATTTAAGATATAGATGTTTGAAGATACGATACATGAACATAAACATGATAACAACATATAATCTATTGCGTTTCCAACTAAATACAGAAGAACTACATTTAATGACTGCCACACACAACATGCACTTTAAATTAACCAAGCATAAATCCTTAGATGCACATTACATATGCACAAATGTATCCACAACTATACACAGACATGCCAAATGCTGTTTCTAGGTCACTATAAATTTCTGTAAAACAAGACAAAAACCCAAAACAAAACGCTACTTTTAACACACAAAATAAATGGGGTACAAAAATTGAAATTGGTGTTCTTGAGGACTCCCACATGAATCCTGTGAGTTCCTACAGTGGGTACAAGAACCCTGAAAACACAATGCAGGTTGTGACCTACATATATCTATCTTGGCCCTTCCTGATCTGCAGGTTCATCCACCCACACCTCGCCCCAATGATACATCAACTGCACTGAATTGATTAACAAAGCAGAAATGCCAGCATTAATGCTCGTATACAAAGCATACAGTATCCGCAAATATCAGCACTTAAGCTTCTGTTGTGAATTGGACATTTATAATGCAAACCTAGAAATGCATTTAACAAAAGATAAAATCAAAAGTGCTCCCCGATGCCCCCAAGCATAAAGCTTAATACCTTTAGCTTTTCTACAACTGGATAACATCTTATTTGGGGTTTCTGCTAAAGAGGCTTGAGAAAAGCATGTAGAGGCTACAGAAAATTAAGCACAGTAAATACAATATCAAAATGCTGTACACTACATCTCTAATGCTACATTACACTTTGATTCCTTAACAGTGGAGAGGCTCTTCTGTTCAAACGATGGTGAAATTACAATTTTACCGAGACAATATTTAAAGACAAAATGTAATAATCAAAAATGGGTCCCCTAAGACAACAAAAAATAAAAATAATTCTTAAATTCTTAAATAAGTTCTTAAATTACGATGTTTGTAAGAATACTACATGCAATTCTTAATTTGCATTTTTTAATTTGCAGTTCTTAAGAACTTGTTCCTAAGAGAATATTTTCTTAAGAAAAACCTGCTGATGAGGTAACAACAACAAACAAGCACCTGGTGATCATTTTTCAAATTATATGCGCGTCACGGGTAAACCACAGCATATTTCAGGAGCATTTTACTTGCTTTTATCCGCTCCAATAAAATAATGGCCATCTTTGTTTTATAATGAGTGATTGTACAATAGGTTAAACTGAGCAGTTTCATTATATCCATGAGAAGTCACTACTAAACTGACCTTCGAAAAGTTCAGTCAAAATGCCAATTCTGATTTGACAAGATAAGTTGTTAGTTGTTACATTTGAAATGAATTTCAAAGGATTAATGAAATTTCTAGTGTTAAGACAAACGTGAGTTCATTACAACTAAGTTTTAAGAACAAGCTTAGGAAAAAGGAACTATTTAAAAAGGGCCCAAAAACAACATCAGAACGATCAACAGCTCCCACTGGTGGAAAACAACGGACAGTGCGTGTTTTTGACTTCAGCACGAGTTGAGATCTGTCGGAGGTTTATGAACACAGGTGCAACACATGGCATCTAACTATTATGTTCGCATTAGTTTTTATAGAATGGAATGATCTCACCTGATGGATCAATATATACATGTTACAATTTCAGCACAGTTCCTAAGGAAGAGGCTAAACTATAGAGCCACGCTACACTGCTTATGGAACATGAAGTAACTTGTAATTAACTCTTTATTATCAAGGTCAATTTCCAATTAGCATTCAGAAATCTTTCAAAAGTAATAAATAACATGTGTTGGTAACAGGGAGAATATTTTATTTTTGATACATATGAAAAATACAACAATGAATAAATGCCAATTAAGAAATTCGTAATGTACACAGAGACAAACACAATGGTCATTTTTTAAAATAATTTATTTTCATGTAACAAGTACAGGTATTTCGACGCTTGAAAACTCTCTCTTCACTTAATGCAGCTCCTCAACATGACTGATACGATTTTATAGCTCATATCTTACCGAACAACATGAAAAGTTTGCTGGATCTCATAAGATTCTAGGACACTTCATTGTGCTGTTTTAAAGGTAAACTTTACAGTCATTCTCTGGAGCCAAACTTCAGAAAGTTTGCACAATTCATAAAAACAAAAATGGCACTTATGTCAGTAGGCAAAAAATAACCTAAAATAGTTTACGCTTCTGTATAAAAAATTCTAAATATGAAAAATTCTAAAATATAATGAACTAGAAAAATAGTAGAAAATCAATAAAAAAAGAAATATAAACAAATGAAAAAGGGAAACAAACTGTACCTCAACTCTGGGTAGTGATGCATGGCATGCACTCATATTTACTCACGCACAATCGCATGCATACGCATGACCGTACATTTCCATGTAAAAACATTGTGCTGCTCACAATAACTACCTACACAATATCTACTTTGAGAGCATAGTGTGCAACCTTTATTGAAATGAATTAAAAATGCACCAATGGAAATGCGTTAAGGCGTGTTCTTACACAGAAGTATTCACATACACAGACTAACACACCAAACAACGGCATGTTCATTAGATCACTTGAAGAGGGTCATTGTAAAACAGGTCAATTATTGACCAAACAGAGACTGGCCAAAAATCATGCGAATGTAAAACGTATTGCATATGCAAAATCTTTTTTTGAATGTTCCCGGTTGAGGAACGTGAATCGGCAGTCAATTTATTTTGACTAAATATAACAAAAGTTTCCCTTGGGGATCATTATGCTACAGAGTCATCTCTGAAGTGCTTCCTCTTCTGCCGTTTTCCGGTTTAAAGCTCAGTCTTAATTCTGTTGTATTGTGGCTTTCTCCCATACAAAGCCGAGCATATTTAAAATACCATAGGTGACGAAAAGTGCCGCTACATTCTGTCATTTTGCTAGCTTAAACCCCACCCCCCCAAAGACATAGTAAAATAGAATGAGTGATTTTTGTATGTTTTACAGTAAGCATCGTGAGTGGCTAGTCTGTTTTTTGTGCGAGGTTCCACAAGACATATTTCAGTGATATCTGTCGTGTAGTAGAACCACTTTAGAAACGACAGTCCGTCAAGGCACCATTATGTGTCCAGTTTATCAACATTGTACCAAAACCTTCAAGTGTAGCAGCGCTTCTCTCCTTGAAGCACCTAACAGTTTTGCTGTACCAAAACGTGAGATTTAACACCGTATTACTTATTTTTCACATTAATTTTTTCCTCAATAAGGAATTTTTTTTTTAAACCTGCGCACTTTGTGTAAACCAGAAAAATGAATGAACTGATCTTGTTAAAACAAGATTGCTGTAAAATCGTTACTCTGAATTACGTCAACAATTATCTATACAAAAATAGTTTACGTTCTCAAAATCTATAATTGGATACATAGAATATTACCGATTAACAGATTACAATAGTCAGCATGTAAATGATAGTGCTCAGTTCTAGTAAACAGCTTTGGGAAAAGAGATCAATTGGAGGTTCAAGAGTTTTTGGGGCACACATCCTCCACATTTACATAACTTACACAATCTCATACTACAACATAGCTTAAGCAAATCTATCTCTCCATCTCTGCTGCTTCGACAGCCATATTCTTGATCTCTTTCTTTCTGCATTTTCACCTCACGAGTCCCCTCCAGCTCCCATTCTTCCTTCTCACACGTTCTTCTTTTTTCACCCTTTCTTCCAATTCTCTCTCGTCCATACCTAAACGCTCCTTTAACCAAATATTATTATTTTTGTTGTGGTTAATTCATGCCCAAGTACTTGGTATTAAGAAATGTCTTATGTATTCTTCTGTGCTCCAGAAAATACTCCCATTTCAAAAGCAACCAGAAGATCTAATGTCTTTATCCTTCACCCTCTCTCCTACTCACTATTGTGGTTTGTCCTCCTCAGTGATGCCCTGAGCTTTCAAGTCCTCCAGTACATTGTCAAGATAGCCAGGGTCTGGAAAGCCATGTCCCGTAAGATTAGAGCCAAATTCTGTCTTGTGATGGATCTCATTCCAGATGATGGTGTCGGATTCTCCTGTACTGCTAGAGTTGCCCACTGAGAAGATCAGCCTTCGATCCCACGCCACCAACAACAGCCTTAACACCTAAAAACAGAGTTAAAACAAGTGGACATCTTCAGAAATATAAATAACACAATGAGACCGGTGAAGCACGGAGAACATGATTTAGCCAAGTTCCAGGGTCAAACATTCCAAATTGTGCACATCACTCCAAAACTCAAGATTTTTCCTCACAGTCAACCAGATTTTGGCATTAGGTAACAATGTTAGGGTTTGAGGCATGTAGGCCATTTAAACTATTATTCCCTGCTAGTTTACGAGGTGGACAATGGTTGGTTAAAGTTAGAAGTAGGAATTAGGTTGGACTTGCCTTGCGCCCTTTTTCATTATCTGGGAGGTAGCAATGACGGGGGAATCCTCTTGCAGTAAAAGGGGCCCCCGGGTTTGGATGTCCAGGGCCCTAAAAAGGGAAAGAAAGAAGCGATGCTAAGGTGGACGGGGCAATAACAGATGCAAATACAACCAATTGTATTGTGTATAATGCATGGAAGACAGAGTACAATCTGCCTGCTCATAGCACATCACAAGTGCAATTTAACAATTAAAAATAAAATAATTAGATTAAAATAAATTGCATTAGACAATATACTATATGAATTCGTCGCACCTGTAAGCCGGGCGGTATGTTGTAGATGATGCGAATGGCTTTGCAGTCTGGGTGTCCTGGCAGCGAGTGAGGGATGACATGATACTCCATCTTACCGGGTGGCTGGTTGCCTGTTTTTACTCCATATATTGTCTTGCATGTGGGACACTGCAAGCGGCCATCTTTGTTGCCATTGTTGTACATGGCCACCAGGCACTGCAGATGATACAGATGCCCACACTGTGCCAGTCTTCCCACGGACTCCGAACATGAAACATTAATCAAATCTGGCCCCTTATAACCCGAGGGGCCACCCAGAGCCTCCATGCAGATAGTGCAGTCCTGAAAGGATATACAGAATGTTTATACAGCATAAACAACAGCTTTGCATGTGAAAGTATACAAGCATGTTAATAGCTCCTAGTAACGTTTGAAATGCATTTAAGATGCAAGTTCATGTTACATGTTGCATGTGTTTTAAAGACGTGTCTTCTGGAGCCGAGCACAATCTCACATGTTCTCTGTTAATTTATTGTGTCATGCACTTCACATGCAATGTGCACATTCACCAGTGTGCAAAGGTGTGAAATTATGCAAGCTAGGGAGCCATATAGGTGAAACTGCATTTCGACAAGTAGCCATTAGTCACGTAAACGTGGGTTAATTACGGCAGTAATTAAATCATTTGTGCTGTAAAAACTCTGATAATCCTTTAAGTATATCTGAGAAAATGTGATGAAAAAAACAAACTGACGACTTATAAATTACCCTTCCCCATATTAAATGCATCACCCCCTCTGGTTTAAATAATCCAATATATGCACTTTAAAAATATCATATGAATGTTTCACATACTAATAAGTGTACCATAAATGCAATGTAAATCACACTCAAAAGCATCTTCCAAATGCATAGATGTAAATGTGAATTTGGCGAATTGGAACTCCCCAGCTAGTGGGCGGTTAACTTTAAAACGGAACAATAGGCCTAAATAAGCTGCTTGCAAAAACCACCTATTGGGTTGTTTTTTGGAGGAGGAGAAGTCTCATAGATCGACATATGAAACCAGCAAGTTACAGAGGAGGTTTCAGATCATTTAGAAATGTCTCACCTCTTCTGGTGGACTTCTGACCTTCTGCAAGTACCTCTTCACAACCGCCTCCGGTGTCCTTCCTGGAAAACACAAACGTGTATGTTTATGAATCTGATAAATAACAAGCAAAAGGGCAACGGCTGCTTGTGATCGTGTTAGGGTTAAGATAGGTTTATAAAGGACCCTCTGTGTATCAGTTATCAGTATCCGTGTTGGGTATAGATACGTCATACCCAGAGGGAGGGTTACTTTTAAATTTTGGTCAACTTGTATACTAACATTACAAACTTACAGAGAACTTTTACGGAACAAACTAACGGTCAATGAATTTAATGTCACAACAAACGTCTCTAAAAACATTAAGCTAATACACTAAAAGGATTATAACATTTTAGATACCATAAACGACCTTATTGATCTGTGGATGTGTCTGTAAGGGCACAGTGCTCACCTTTGAGGGCTTGTTTCTTGGTGGTTTTGCGGCAACGGTGTCCAAGACCGGGAACTGGTTTGATGTCACTCTTGCGGACAGGTGGAGGATGCAAAACCAGTTTAGGTGCACGAGTCAAGCATACAGGTAATCCAGCTGCACTCATTAAAATACCAGTAATACCTGTAAAAACATCACAAAGCTGATGTTTAAAAGCTGAATTCATGAATAATGAAGACCAGTTCACCACTTATAATTCCTAACACGTAAATACTCAACTAATTACTCATAGAATGTCTTATTTTCCTACCAGCTAAAGCCGGGTGAATAGGATTGGAGTCATTAAGGTTCTTTACGGGAACTGCCGGTACCCTAGAGGAAAAAACACAATGGACACACAGCGCGTTATATTAATATCATGCACATACGCTCTTGTTATATTACAAAGTACATGGCTGAAAACAGAGTTAAAAGCGCACCATTTTCAACAGATGATGCTTTTCACACGAAAGTGAGAACCAAAAGTATGCTGAAGTGGTTAAGAGGTAAAAAAAGGGATGTGTTTTTAAAATGATGACGGGTTGTTGCGAAGGTGTTTGTGGCCAATCATTTTTATCCTTTCATCAGTTTTCTGTCTCTGTGCCCGTTTTGTTCTGTTTCCCATGAAATGGCAGGCGTGCTTGAGGGTGCACGATACGGGGGGAATGGCTGCTAATAGGAAAGCTTTTGACCTTCACTGACCCTTGATCTTACCACTACAACAGACGTGCTTTTTGTTTTCTCTAGCACACATGCTCAGCAACTGCTGCTCTCTGTCTCCAGATGGCTTCAAGTCAAACACACAATGTGCTATTAGAAAAAGCTACAGACTGGCTATTTAATGTGCTCCTCATTTTGCTCCCCGTATCTCCATCGTTTTGCTTCGATAATCGTTTGGTAAATAGCCTAGGTAAATATTTTTGTTTATCAGTATACTCCGAACAGGCGTTAACGATTTTGTCATTATAGCCATAATTGTTTTTCTAGATTAAAATAAGCAAGAAGGAGAAATGACGGGGTTGTTCATACAGAATGTATGGGAGGTAAAAATGGAATGAAACAAAAACGTGAGGATCATGCGACGACACAAGACAGAAAAACCTCATTCAGCAGAAGTGCTACCCCCAGCTGTATCCATGCTACGATTAAGATGATTCTCAAAAGGGTCAAACCTACACCCCTTTTTATAAACATGGGTCCTCGAACAACTATTGCTACACATCCCTCCAAAAAAAAATACTAAATGTTTCAAAGCAGACAGGGACAAACCCGTCACATCAACTGACAATCCTTTCCTAACACAGACATATACACAAACACACATGCTCTGTTACGCCTAACACTTCAATATGGCAGCATTGTGTTGCTAATGCAGACAAGCAACAAAGGTTGCTGCAGAAACCCAGTGTGAACACAAAATTACCACAGAGAACTGAAAGAAACAACACAGAAACAGCTATAGACACGGGGGTGGGGGGGGGTTGAGACTGTCCCCAGATGGTCATCAAGCGGAGCAGACACGGATGATTTAGCAACGCAAGGAACGTGAGAAACGCTCCCACGCAAAGGAGAGAAGAAAAAACACACAAATATAAGTAAGGTGGAAGACTCTCTCACATACTGTAGACACTGTGGTCCACCTTTAAAACTGTAACTCAGAGCCAGTTTAAATTTGGATAACTTGGGCGTAAAATGTATAACAAATACGAAAAGTATAACAAAAAGTAAAAATACAATTAAATAGATTTTACAACTATTGTGCAGATTTCTAGGTCACTAATAAAAACTTTTTTACATCGACCATTTGATCATGTTAATACAGAAGTTCAGATCTACTGCTTTTAATTGTGATTTGCAAGATGCTAATTTACTTTGAACATTATTCAAATTCATTAATGAACTTGTGAATTTCATGACGACTGCATGCTGTTATAAAAGCAAGAAGGAGACGCTGAACATTTGATACAAGAATTCTGGTGGTAACATTCTTATGCAGATCATTTAAAAAATTTTTACATAGAAAACCTTCCACTAGCGGTTTAAACCTTTTGGATTGCCACTGTACAGAGTTGAGCTCTGGAACATGGATAAATAAATGTAAACAAAGGTAAACTAGCTCTTCTCACCCAGAGGCAAAAAGTGCCTGCGACTGTGCCACAGCAATTCTCTGCAAAGCAGGTCGACTAAGTCCTGCCAGACTGGCACGAGGTGGTAGAGGGGCAGCACAAGCAGCAGAGCGTTGTCGGGGTAACGTTGCTGAAGTAGTTCTGGACGATGCGGCACTTGTTGACATGTTGATGAGAGTGGCAGTTGGCACCAATGTTGTTAAAGATGTTGACTCTTGGGCAGACGAAGGCTGCTGACTGGACAATGGCCGAGTTGGAGACTGGGCTGAAGGTGGAGATGATTGGCAGCTAGACGACATGGAGAGACTGGCAGTGCCTGAAGTGAGAAGGGACACCGAACGAGCAAAATCCCCAGAATTCTTGGATTTTTTGGATGCCGAGCCGTTTAAAGACAAACCGTCTGGTAGTGTATGAGAATACGAGTTTAAGACCGACAAAGATTTAGAGTTTTTTGGAATCGTCCCAAAACTGGATTTAGCAATGTTTGATTTTGTTGCATGAGATCTGCGTCCCAGTGTCTGGGATGCAGTGGGATTTGCCTTTATACTCATTACCAGCATGCACTGCTGGCAGGCACACGGTTGTCCAAAAGCACCTAGAGATGACACCGAAAGTGCCCCGCTAGAGTAAACGGCTCTTTCTTTTCTACTCAAGGTAGAACCAGAAACACCTACTCCAAGAAGAGCCCCAGTGGACCCCCTAACTCCTCTAAGCATCCTTCCTGAGTCAGCACTCGAAGCCTGTGAAGATTTAGGCAATGGTCCATAGACAAATGGATAAACCATGTCAGAGCGTCTCTGGACACATCGCCTCCGTTGCGTTTGTCTGTTAAACTGGGTCATGGTCTGGAAGTCCACAAGGTAGCCAAAACCCAACGGTGTCAGGTCCAACAAGGGTTGCTGTCGATCTTGCGCTGCTTGCAGGGCAATGCTCACCTCCATGTCATAGACTATCCACAAACCAGCATCATTCTGCCACTCCCAAATCCAACCTTGGCCCGGTGCTGAGATGGGGTCATAGAAACTCCGTCGCACTGGTCTTATTGTACCTGAGGAGGTAGACAAGAATTATTACACTGAAAGAAGGAGAGTAAATCATTTTAACCATAAGGATTAGGTCTAAATGCAGCATTATACATTCCAACATTAAAGCTGCTATCAGTAATGGGTCTCTATCGCCATCTCTGTTTGAAACATAAAATTGCAAGTTACACATTGTTACTTTTTTAATATGACAAGTTTAAATTCTAGGCAACTGTAAAACAAGCTATAAACTCGCCACCATCCTCAGCACCCACACGCAAGATATAGTAGCCAGGTCATCCACTATCTGTTTACAGAGGTGACAGAACCACACAGACAATGGAGTCAAACTGACATTTCCTGTGAAATCGGAAGGCTCATATTTTTAAAAACATAATTCTAACCTTACTGTTGCAAACTGGTTTAAGGAGACGGTTTTGCACACTGATCTGTTATAGACTTGCTCAATACATGATTTTTGTTCATTTTTAACCAAAAACAGTTACGGATTACAGCTTTTAGAAATTTCAACAAGGTACTGCAGATTGCAGATATTGTCATTGGTAAACTTTTATTTGCACAGTGTAAGTATTAAAACAACACTGGATATCAAAGCAATTCTACTGGTATTACAGGTTTAATAATCACTTTATGTACCCACCAGTCATTCAGTTTTCATTGTTTGGTTAAACTGTGGCTCCCTTATACCAACTGAATGCCTACTGTTATGATATAAGCATACTACACACTAAAACCTATTCATAGGAACAGAAACCAAGTTAACTCTCTTCCCATGGTTCTGAATCTAATGGGATTAGATCAGAATTTGGAGGGATTTGGGGAAGCTTAGAGCAGTGACTAGGCGCAACATACCCAACAACCAACTAGCTAAAACCACAGCAGCAGGGCGTTAAATACACGTAGGAATTCTTGGTTACGAAGTGCAGGGACACACAAATTTAACCCAAAGACCCACTAAGCCTAAAACACCAACTGCAAACCAATACACAAAGTAAACAGACTCTTCAAACGTTCCAAAACACTTGGAGAGTACAAATATAAGAATTTCTCCTAAGTATGTTAATAGTTCAGATTCTTTGAAGCTTAAGTCATATTATAAAGGCGGCTTCAAAATTAGGTGGAGTAAGAGCTCTGCTCGCTTTAATCATGTTCCAATTGTATCTAAACTTACTTAACCAGCTTCATGACACAATCATCTCCTTCCAGTCTTTTGTATCTGAATGAAATAATGTCAGCAGGGCTGTGTTCTTTTACAAACAGAAGAATGGATAACTATGCTCCATGCACTTCCCCCTTTCCTACCGTTTGTGAAGTTAGTTGTTGAGTTTGGCTGACCCGAAATAATTCATAAACAGGGTTCTCAAATCCATCCAAAAGGTTACTGTACTATTAAATACATGCAGTATTTTCAGAACCCAAAACTTCTTTAATCCAAAAACAGATCTTACTGAACCCAACCTGCCCAATGGATTATTTATCTCTCTTTCTCTTGCTTATCTATCTCACATCAGACTGATCAATACATCAGCACAAGCCTGTTTTGACTGCCACAACAGCGCCCCCAGCTTTTACCTAATCACATCTTTGACACGCCGAATCAGGCTTAACCGGGACAGCTATGATTGCTATTAAACTAACATTAAGATTGTGACAACTGAAAAGGTTTCCAACTGTAGTTCCTGGCTGTGAAAAATGAGACTCGCTTCTCCATCTGCTTAGCCTTCCGAATAGCATCGGCGAGTTAAGAGTTTAAAATCACGACACGCTTGACTACATCACTGTGGGATTTTGTCTGTTTAGAGTGGAGAATAAGGATCAACACTATGGCATAAGAAATTTATTTTTAGGTGCAAGAAAATTTATCTTGCCCACAACTTCCTTGTGCGCAAACAAACGTTATATTTACAAAATACTTAAGATTTTTAAAAGAAAGTTAAGCATGTACCACACTGGAGAAAACACCAAGCATACCATCAACACAAACATTCTCGACATTCATATAAACATTTAAAAACTTCGGTAATAAGTAACTCCATCAGGATCTGTTATTTCAGTTTCTGATGTTTCTGGCTACTGAAGTCTCAGTTCAATATAAAGACTATATTGATCTGGTATTTTAGTTCCAGATAAAACTAGATCATTCTGTGACTTCCCTCTGTGCTGCAGCCACAATAACAGATGGCCATGACCGCTTTCACATGCCAGTCATATTGCCAGCATTAAGTTTGCATGCTTGTGCTAGTATGTGAGTGGGAGTAGAAGGTTGTGAATCAGTAGATCATAAACTGTGACTCTGGATTAGGGATTCCAGGACCTCTGCAGCAACACAAAGCCCTACAGCAGGTGTATAGAGACTGCCCATCTGTTCTATTGTCGCTGGCTCCTTTCCCTCATTGAGGCCCCTCGTTTTTATTTTTCTCCTCCATTTCATACGACAGTGGTGCTACTATAATTCTTTTTCTTGTAAATTTTATACACCATTTTTACATTTAAAGCATATGACGGGTCAAGATAGCCTAACAGAGCATTAAAAACGATTTCATTTTTAATTTTGCATTACCAGTAAATAATGTTTTCTCGCACGGCCCACTTTCATTCTGCTTCATAAAACCTCAATATGTCTGAATCTTAAAGGCACAGCACCCAAATCACCAAAGCCAACGGTTTCAAAAAACTCTTCTTTGCCGTTCTACTGAGGTAAAATGTCACCTACACCTTGGATGGTCTGAGGGTGAGTAAATCAGGTCATTTCTGAATGAAATATCACTAAGTAAAAATAAAAAACTGTCAACCAATGCACATGCGCACGCACACACACACACAGATTCGATGTACATTTAGGAGAGATGAGTATAGAGAAATGCCCAAGACAATAAACCGTATATACAGTGTTGATCCAGAACTGATAAATTAAGGATAAACCCTGCAGTCTGAAACAAAGGAGCAGATACCAAGTTGTGTATTTATGGGAGGGGTGATACCAACAGAAACCAAATGGAACAGCCTGAAGCAGTTCAACAAATCTGAACATTCCCATACTGTGTTCAGCCGAAGCACGTGAAAGTGACTGAAAAAAACAGACACACAATCCAGCCCTGTACGGGTGTGTGTGCGTATCTCCAGCCCGCAATGGAAAACAGACTAACTGACAGCCCCCCCCACACACACACACAACCCCCCCCGGGGGCCAGAGTGCATGAAACTTCACACGGCCTGTTGCACAATCACAACCATTCTCCTTTTTTCTTCCCCTTTCCATTCTTATAGTTTCGCTCTTTCAGTTGGAAGTGTGATCATTTCCCTGTGTACTACTTCATGGAATGTCAATATCTCTATGTGTGTGTGTGTGTGTGTGTGTGTGTGAGAGACAGAGAAAGTAACTTTGCAGGTTTTAAGGGCATGTCTTGACAGAACAATTGGGGTCGTAAACATCCCTATAAACTTCCCGTCGGTTTGTCAAGCATGTTTTAGTAATTGCATAATAGACGCTTTCTCTTAACAGAAGAGTTCACCCAAACATATCAAACATAAAAGGAGAACTTTTGACTACTGCACTGGTCGCTCTTTTCCAAACAGTTACAACGAATGGAGACTGAAGCTTCTGAACATCTAAAAGGATGCGAAAACACCAAACAAGTCATTTTATCTATGCTAATTGTGCACTATAATCCAAGTTTTCTGACCAAAAATTCAAAACATTATTCACTGATAATCTTTGTCCACTGATCTTAACTCCTAACTGCTGCAACAGAACTTATGAGTCAGTGATAGTCAGTTTATCAAAACAACTTATCAAACAAAACAAATTTTCTTTTTAGATCAGACAATGCTGATCTATGAACGTGACAAGTAAAGCTAGTACAGATGTCAAGATTTTCAGCGAGTAATGTGTTTTTGGGTCTGGATCATATGGCTTCAGAAGTATGCACTATGTTGCTATACTATTACTATATTGATTGCTTTATGGTGCTTCTGTATTTTTTCAAGACATTCAATGCATGTGAAAATAGCATTCAATACATTGTGTAAAGGAAAATTATCTTTAAGGAATTGCTAAAACTGGTACATCAACCTTTCCAGATACAGTTACAAATAACTGTGACGTTTATAATAACTTATAACTGAAAGTATTCAGCCTGTGTTCACTCTAACATTAGATGTCTTATTTTCTAAACTATTGTCACACTGCCTCCATTTTTGTTTTCCA
>JAZGTJ010004208.1:0-13298 GCA_036877575.1 Botia almorhae | reverse complement strand
ATGCATGTGAAAATAGCATTCAATACATTGTGTAAAGGAAAATTATCTTTAAGGAATTGCTAAAACTGGTACATCAACCTTTCCAGATACAGTTACAAATAACATTTATAATCATTTATCATTTATCATTTATATGACATTTATAATAACTTATAACTGAAAGTATTCAGCCTGTGTTCACTCTAACATTAGATGTCTTATTTTCTAAACTATTGTCACACTGCCTCCATTTTTGTTTTCCAGTAACAAAGACAATCTACAACAACCCACGGGAAAGAAAAATCAAATTTACCCAAATCCAGATTATTTCAGATATGATATACAGTAAATCTATAGCTCCATACTCTTTAAAGTATTCACACAATTGTCTCATGTTTCCTTTTTTGTCTCCTAGTCAATTTTAGGAGAAACACCTGACACAACGTTGATACGCAAACGAAACACAACTGAGATCTCCATCAAATCTCCTGAGCTATGAAAAGGCCTCTGAGCAATAATATTTTGCTCTGGGAACAGCTGAGTGGCTGGAAGTTTAAGTCAGACACACTTTGACCACAATATACCATTTTAAATCTACGGGTTACTGCATAAACTGTCACTAAAAGATGTGAAAACAAAGACTACTGAATGCATAACACGAGAGAGAATGTTTACTATAGAGCATGTGCTTTCAAAACACGGGCAATGTTGTTTACATTGTCATACACAAGTAATATATTACATATAAGTAATGTATTACAAAAGTAATACAAGTATACACAAGCAAACGGAGAAATTGCTCTGCGTCTTTCTCACGCGTTTGCACCTGTAATTTGCGCTGCATACTTTATGCTACAACATGTCGTTTCTCTAAACTTCTATTGATTATTTTTGATAAGGCGGGGATGATAGCAGACTGATTTCGCTCGCGTTTCAAATGCCATATTCATCTCACCCGTATCTTGTCTGAACTGATGCATGGACTGTAGGTCGATGATGTAGGGCGACAGGCGGTTGTCAGCTTGGCCTAGGACGACGCTGCCGCCGCGGGGATCGCCTCGGATCACCTCCTCTATGTGGTGAGACACGGCCGGGCTGTAGGGCCGCCAGCGCCCGTGCTCGTTGAGCCATTCCCAGACGACCACGGCAGAGGCCAGTAACATCGCGTCCCTACAAGTACATTAAAACCAGTTACTTATCAGCTTCATCGGACTTTTGCCATCTTTGGAGAGCAGATACCCCATCTTCAAAACATCAAATATAACTCACTGATGAAGAAATGAAACGATATTAAAGTACACAAGCATAAAACCGCAGAGGTATACTTACATTTATTCAGAGAAACGCTGGAGAAGCGTCAGGGAAGAAGACATCTCTGTATCGCTTCCATGGCTGGACGCAAGAGATCCCCAACAGCTCCGCACGACTACCGACGATTAAAATCGCCAACAGACGAACTTTATCCTTCCTTATTATAACCACCGGCGTTTGCAGATTCGGTTTGTGTTTGTTACCTCTCCGTTTAACAGTTTGTTGCGGCACGAGGCACGATTTACCGACAGTCACGTATAAGTTTCAAGCGAAAGAGATGTAGCGGAGCGCTCGTGGTTGAAAGTCACACGCCACAATCCCCGCCCTGGGTCCGGCCCTGCCCGCCACGCCCCGCCCAGCCCAGCTCAGCGCCTGTCGGCCCCAAACACTCAAAAAAACCTGTTGGGTTGGTCGTGTTTTCTCATGTCGTTCGGATGGTGAACGAGTAACGATAAGTCTATATAACGCAACGTAATAATTATACAATCATTTCCTTATCGCATAAAGGAGCAACTGGCCCCCAACAGGGTCGCTTTAATCTACGGAATAGCTATGTTTTTATTTCATTCTGTTTTATTTAGCGTTTAATAGAAATTGTCAAACCTATGACAACACAGAGAGTAGTTTGCCATGAAAAACAAAACATACAATCTACTTATGAAGTGCGAAGCATCGCGCATTTGAATTGCTGTTAATAATACCTTGAGATGTACAACAAAAAAAGAAAATACAACGGAATTAACACGATAACAACACAAAGTCAACGCTGGTTTGTCTTGATAACCCAACGTCAACGTTTTAATTCCTTCTAATATAAATGTAACAAATGTACATTTTACATTAACAATTAGAGTCGACAACAGCAGCAGTTGTAGAAACCAAATCATGAAGCGTAGCTACACATAAGAAGCGCAATGGCGGAGTAAAACTGTAGTAATGAATTGTATGAACTGTGTGTAAAACTGATTAGTTGTAACTGCACGGTAAACTCGTTTTATTTTGCGTTTTATTTCTCAAACCGGAATAAGTCACACAAAACGCGAGTCACACGCTAGCGAGAATTGAACCGGCGACTCTATCGCTACCCTAATAACTTTTTTATGCGATATTTTACAAATAAGTACAAAAATAAAACAACACCAGTGGTCCAGAAGCATTAGCCCTCACTGCCGTACGTTTCTTGTACCCACGTTTAGCAACATAAGTAAATACAAAATGGTCTTTTGTGACCTCTCTTAATTCAAAATTCCTTGGTTAGTTGTGTTACTATAACTAGCTAGTTCATACTGGTTATATTTTAGTAAATATACTAGATACTATTATACAGCGGTTCTGCAGAAGCCCGGATAGCTCAGTCGGTAGAGCATCAGACTTTTAATCTGAGGGTCCAGGGTTCAAGTCCCTGTTCGGGCGTTCTCAGTTTTGCTCTTTTAAGAACACCAGTTGGTCACTTTTTAGACAGCTCGATGTGAAGGGATAATACGTGCATTCTCTGCTCCACTAATAAAGACGAAATCATCTAAAGCCGTAAAAAATAAAATAAACATCAATGAATTGGCCGCACGACACTGTGATGGTCGGTGTCACCATAACATGTAATACAGGTAAAGTGAATGCAAAAACGAAAACAAATTATAAAACCTCACGTATGCAATAAATGTCATTCATGTAAATGTAATGTATACCAATTAAACGGGCTTTGATTCTGAATTGGTAAAATGTTGTCATCGCCTACGCAAGCTTCTCATTATTTTTTTTAATTTTTTTATTTTTGCGGCATCCAGCAAAGCACTGCTGTTAAATGCGTTTTTAAATGCAATACATTTGTGCAATAAATGCCAAACATTAAATGCAGTTCGTCACCTGCCTGTCATACCGGCCTGTGTACAGCAGGCGGCGATCAAAGTCGAGACTCGGCCAGAAGAAGATACAGAGCGAGGTCTGGTGGAAGATTCTGGAAGTCTCTCGCTTTGTACACGGACACATCAGACGAGAAGACACTTCAACATCTTTCACGGTAATTGATTAAAATATGATTAAATGATGGTGGTTAAATATTATAATACCGTGCATGACATAATGCCTTTATTTAGATTTTTATGTGTTTGTATAAACTCCCGTTATTTGTTGTTTTAAAGAAGATGTACACACGAAATAACCAGAAGTTTATGATCTAGTAACGTGTAAGGTCTGAAATCTGTCGCTTTAAAGCATTTGGTCCAAATAAATCTGTTTAAATATAATGCTGGCTGGTAAACCTGTTTGATCTACCTGGTGTCACCACTTTCTACTTGAGTTACCCATCTCATATGTCATGGGACTGACTAGCTGTTTAGTAAGTCTAGTAATATTAATAATGCTTGTTTAATAAATATTGGTCGGTATGTGTTGTTTTCTGTTCAATTAAATGTGAAATGTTTGGTCTGCCCAGATTAACCTGTTTTGGGGCAAATATGGTGAAGGAGACGGGTTTTTATGATATGTTGGGTGTAAAGGCCACTGCCAGCCCGGATGAGCTGAAGAAGGCCTATCGAAAACTAGCCCTGAAGTATCACCCGGATAAAAATCCAACAGAAGGAGAGAGAGTAAGAATCCGATATCCATCCGTTATAATCCTAGAGACGTACAGAGGAATATACATGTCATCCGTTTAATCTTGAGTTAAATATTGTTCTCAGTTCAAACAGATCTCTCAGGCATATGAGGTTCTGTCGGACGCCAAAAGGAGGGAGGTGTATGACAGAGGGGGTGAGAAGGCGATTAAAGAGGGAGGAAATGGAGGGCCAAGTTTCGGCTCCCCCATGGACATTTTTGACATGTTCTTTGGTGGAGGGGGACAAATTCACAAGGAGAGGAGAGGTTTGTAACATCCTCCAGCTTTAGCAGGTTGGACCTGCTAAAACATGTCATCTTTTCTAGTAGCACTGCATTCATGTTTAGTTGAATTGAATTGTAAATAAAGGAATAGTTGTTGCTTTCAGTATAGTGTATGTGACACATTTTCACTAAACGTCTTAATGATGTTACGCAGGAAAAAATGTGGTCCATCAGTTGACGGTGTCTTTGGAGGACCTTTATAATGGAGCCACCAGAAAACTGGCTGTCCAGAAAAATGTCATCTGCGAGAAATGTGGAGGTAATGAGTCACAAAAAACTAATATTATTATACACTTAAATGCATAATCTACAGTCTCCTTGTTTGCACCGTTTGTGCAGTAATTGGAATTTGTATTATTTTGATTTGTTTGTTAACCAGGTATTTTTCGTACTGCAGGTCGAGGTGGTCGTAAAGGAGTGATTGAGGCGTGTTCGTTGTGCCGGGGGGCGGGTGTACAGGTCCGTCTGCATCATTTAGCACCTGGCATGGTACAGCAGATATCAACAGTCTGTGCTGGTTGCCAAGGGCAGGGCCAGCGGCTTGGTCATCGCGACAGATGCAAAGCATGCGCTGGTCGCAAGATACTGCGGCAGAAGAAGATTCTGGAGGTGCACATAGATAAAGGTTAGGAAACGATAAGCAAAAGATCAGAAAGCACAGTACAGTTCTGTTTCTATAGTCTGTATGTTTCTATTCATTTGTGTTCATTCTCGATAACGTGCTGTCGTAGGTATGAAAGATGGACAGAAAATAGTTTTCCATGGAGAGGGGGACCAAGAGCCCAGCCTTGAACCTGGAGACATCATCATAGTCTTGGACCAGAAGGCACATCCAGTTTTCACCAGGTAATAACCAATCAGTGAATATAGAGCTAAATTAAAGTGACTAGATAATACTGTATATATCATTTAGACAAGGTATTTGAGCATTTGTGTGTATTATTTAAGAAACATGAAGTGACTCACACGCCCAACATTTTACTATTCAGACAAGGAGAGGACCTCTTGATGAGAATGGAGCTACAGTTGGTGGAGTCATTATGTGGTTTCCAAAAACCCATTAAGACACTGGACAACAGAACTCTGCTCATCACATCCCATCCAGGTAAACTGGTGTGAAAGCATTCCATGCAGGTTTCTATCATCGGCACCATGAGGGGTCATCTGCAGTGGTCCATGGTGAATCATAGCATCCAGCAGGATGTCGTCAACAGGATGTGGTTCACAGTAGTTTTTCTCCTGAACCCTGATCCACTCGTATTATCTGGCCCTGTGGGATGAAACAGCATGAATAGCACGTCACCTTGGCAGATGGCACACCTTATGGTTATTTCTGCTGTAATGTCTTTTGTAGAAGCCCACTGTGTTCCTGATCCATTGGTGTCTTGTTGAATTTGTATAGCTCCAGACAACTCAGAGGTGTGTGTGAGCCATGTTTGTGTTTGTAGTCATTGTGCTGAAATTGATCTACCAGGTTTTGTTAACCTGTGGCTGTTTCCCTGACTCTCTTTTTTGAAGTCACATTGGAGGCTTTCTTGTGTATGTTCGATGTTGCTGGGCGTATTTTGTAGATTTTCGGGCTGGTAGCCTAGTGCTTGAGTTTGTGCTTCTTGGTGGTAATGCTTCTGAAACTCATCTGTGGCGTAGTCTTCGCGTTTGTTTAGCAGTTTTTTAAACAAAAGCTCTTGATAACAGTAGAGAAGATGTAAGAGGTTTACATACGTAATAGATGTGCAGAGCAAGTCTTTGTTCAGTCTTCAACTTGTTTACAGGGGAGCTGATCAGACCTGGAGACAAGAAATGTGTTCTAAACGAGGGGATGCCCGCGCACCGCCGGCCGTTCGAGAAAGGCAAACTCATCATTCACTTCAATGTAAGTACTCATTTTGAGTATGTCCATTTTCTTCCTTCATCAAATCATTAAACGCTCCCGACATTATCGCATTTATATATCCGCAGTATAGTTCATTGTATATTAGGGCTGGATGATATCAATGAAAAATGCGACGTTGAGTAATAGTTGAGTTTATAGTTGTGGAACTTGCTAACTAGTGCAGTATGCGGTCCAATAAAGCTTTAGATTTGTGAAATCATTGTAGGTTATATTAAAATACATTTAAAAACCTTGTAACTTTATTTCTGGGAAAAGAAAGCATCACTACAACGTTTGATGGGCGTCTCTGCTATCTGCGGCAACCTTAAACTTTGACTTCATTCGACCATTGTGATATGCATTGGGTTTGATTCCCGAGGAACACACATAATGACAAAATGTATAACTTGAATGTACTGTAAGTGGCTTTGATAAAAGCCTCTGCCAAATGCATAACTGTAAATGATTTTCTCATGTATAGCTCTGCTCCAGCGTCTGCGTCTCACTCAAAATGATTTATGTTGACTGTCCTCTGTAGGTTGTCTTCCCTGTGGAGAACTTCCTCTCATTGAACAAGCTGAAGGAGTTAGAAAGGTACCTACCTGAGAAACAGGCGAATATTGAGCCGGACGGCATGGATGATGACCTCTATATCTATGCTGACCTCGAAGACTGTGACCTGACCCACGAGCGGCGTCATTACCGCCATACAGAGGAGGAAGACTTTGACTCGACCGGAGGTGTACAGTGTCAAACCTCATGAAGGTTCTTCTTCCTCGAGTCTCCCACATACAACGAAATGACAACTCTGCTACAACACAAGAAAATATACTGAACCAGAAGGAAAGAAATGCCATTACCTCTCAAATACTTCTGTGCCTAGAATAAGACCTCCTGGTGCCGAGCTCTTGTAACTCGTTTACATGGACACTTTTTTATTCAAAACAAAGTCCTTCCAACTGTGCTGCTTGCATGAACGCTACATCACGTTCAATGCATCTACATGGACCAAGCAAGCTTCTGATTAGATCTTCTAATGGTCTCCACATAGACAGCTATTTTAGACGGACCTGTTAGCAAAACCTTTATCTGTGACTTTATCTGCCGACAGTTCAGCAAAAGTTTAAACCTTTCCTTTATCCACATCACCAAGATAATTTAGGAAATTACCTTTTATTTGAACTCAACTATTAGTTCGAAAACAGATTATGAGGGTCCATGTAAACGCAGCTATTTTTTTGAGGAATCAGCTCAATCTAGAGCCACTAAGAGTCAAACAACTTAAGGGGATCTATGAAACGACATTTAATGAAGTTCACCCAAAAATATGAAGACTGATTTACTTAACTTCATGTTGTTGTAACCTATTTAACTTTTTG
The DNA here is from genome assembly GCA_036877575.1 of Botia almorhae. Lineage (NCBI taxonomy): Eukaryota > Metazoa > Chordata > Actinopteri > Cypriniformes > Botiidae > Botia > Botia almorhae. Next base: position 5,879 of record JAZGTJ010004208.1, on the reverse strand, counting down.
CAAACGCAAACAATTGTATGTTGAGTAAATGTAAATGACAGAATTTTTTTTTTTTTGGGTGAACTGTTCGAACAGTTGTGGGGCTGGTGCCATAGTTTCACTTGAAGAAAAGTTTATGGAAATGTATGTAGCAGTTAAAAAAAGAGGGAAATCAGCTGTTGAGAAGATTGTGCCATAATCTCAGAAATGTGATCTTCTGAGCTTCATTAATTGACTGAAGTTCTCGTGAATTCTCGTCAGTGGTTTGACAAAACATTTGAGCTTTTGTAGCATTTAGTCTTTGCCATTTAAATTGTGGGGTATATTTAAGGTCATTTGTTGAAACCACTTTTGCTTTTGTCAGCCATCACTCCTAATTAGTAACATATATGAGGTAAGTTAATTTAATGGCACAGCAAAGTATGCTAATTTAATATCTCTCAAAAGTTCTGCAGACCACTTGCATTTCTCTGCAGAAAGTGCATGAGCCATGGTAGATGGTCCGAGGTCTTGCATTACATTGGTAGAACATAGAACACTTCAACCTTTTTGCATCTCATGTCAACTTTGTCCCGTCTGTATTTTCAAGGACCATTTTGGAGATTGCAAATGCATTTTCATCCTTGTTGTTATAATAGTGTTATTATATTGTTATTATATTGTATTATGTTTTGCCAACAGAATAATTGAAATAAGTGAATCTGAATCATGACCAATAACGTTGCATTTGTAGTTCTATTTATAAACTAAACATGATAATGTTATTTACAGTGTGTATGTTTGGGGGGGGGGTATGCGGTCATTGGATGTGAGGCTATATAGAGTATGCTAATCAATCCTATAGCAGCAGATTAACCTCTTGTTTATCAACTTTTCAAGATAAACGTCGTAACAAGATGATTCTTTATTGGACGATTACTGCAAAAATCAAGCAGTCGACACAACCACTTTATGATGCAATCTTTTTAAAAAAAGGCTGTCATGGATTATCATGCTTGAAATAGATTTGAACCGCAGAAATATCAGCACATGGTTTACCAACACTGTAGGATACTTAGATTTACACTGTAAAGCAATCTTATACCAATATTCCAAAAGCTCCATGAATACACTTGATAAAAATAATCTGTCCTTTTCTAAATATAAACCACACCGATTACTCCTATACAGTATTTCAATAACTGCATTATATGTTCACTTGCATGCAGTACAAGTAGTACAGTAAGTCTGGTCGAGTGTTAAAACACACTGAACCAATAAAATCAAAACAATATTGTTCCACGTGAATTCTAAACGTCAGAATTCTAAATGTACACAAGTACAAATATGTGAGAAAAGATCCTCAACGAGTCTCAATACAATGTGTCTGTGTCCAGGACATGCAGAATCACATACCGAGCAGGTACACGTTCAATATTTGCCGTTTGTCAAAATGATGAAAGAAATCACAATCACATTTAAGAATGGTGAGCAAAGAAAAACAGTACATTTACCACGCTAGTTTTGATAGGGCTAGATCTTGCATGCTTGTATCATCACAGACAATACTACAAGCCCATAATAATAATAATAATAGACCAGTACATTCATGCAGTTTTAATGTTTTCCACTAGAGACTTAAAAGTTAGCATTAGGAAGTCGGATGGCTTCTAGATTTTGAAGAAGTCCTGCATCTTGTTCGTTATAATTTTTTTAAACACTTGAGAATTGGGGAAAAGTTTAAATTAGAAGATAACTGTGATTTTTTCCAAAATATAGATCACATTATTAAAGCTTTGAAAGGAAGACCAATTAATTTCATAGCCGGCATATAAATGCAGTGACATAAAAGTATGTAGGGATATCACAAATCCAGAACACAAAAACGCAGGACAAGTGCACAGAGTCTGTATTATAAAGAGAGGGACTCAGGGCTTCCAGAGTTTGAGGAGACCGTCCTCGCTGTATGTGGCGATGAGATTTTGGTGGGGGTGGTGAGTTATGCCAATCACATCCTTTTCATGCACCTGTGTGGAATGAACAACCATGTACTTGTTATTCAAAGACGTCTGTCACAAATGTATTATTACATGTTAAATGTCAATCATTCTGAGGGGTTAAACAGAAACATGTAAAAGAACGACACGTAAACATGAGGCACGACAGCCTCCATAAGATAATGGATCCTGCAGATGTTTTACAAAATGTTTCAAATGTCATTACCGTTGCAAAATGTTGTCACAAACATCGTTTAAAATGTGGTGGAAATTACCTTTCTTGGCTGCCAACTACTTCTAGCTGTGAACCAATTAAACTTCTCCCAACTACAACTAAAACTTTCGAGGCTGCATATCGCCTGTCAGTGCGGCACGTGCTGTGTGGGCGGACGGTACCGTGAGGGTTCTCTCTAGCTTGCCAGTGATGGTGCTGAAACAGTACAGCACATAGTCCTCTCCCACGCAATAAATCCACTCGCCACGAGGAGACAACGTGCAGCAGACAAAGTCTGCCCCCTCTCTCACTCCTGAACAGAAACTCCTCATCACCTAGAAGAAAAGAAGAGGGGGCGGAGGGCCGCGAAATGCGGCACACAGGAAGAGGTTAAAGAAACGCTGGCAAAAAACTTGCGATTGAGTCATCAGGAAACGTGGGGGTGAGGCGGCTAAACACGGCAGACAAAATACACCATCGGACGGCTTGAATATGTTTAAAGTGCTTCGCTTATAACCTCGCAACACACTTTAGAGTCGTCAAAAAAAGCCAATCATAGTAATTAGTAAGCTGGTAATTATTGATTCGTCTTACTATGAACAGCAAATCACTATAACGAATCACGATTCGTGGCTGTGATGTAAACTAAAGCCCATTGGGTATTTTTTAAAGGGGAGGAGCCATTCAACACAATACAGGAAATAATACAGGAAAGAAGACTGCTCATTGGGTGGTTAGTATTGCCCGAGCAAATATAGAAACAGTTACAGTTACAATATTAAATGTGTGTATAATAGTCATTGGACATAATCAGTATTTATCTGTATGTCAGTATTTGTTCTTACCTGGCCATGAATGTTCGTAACCACCACCGTGTTGGTCCTGTTACACACCACAAAATGCTCCGGCGTTTTGGGGATAAGCACAACATTGTTTACAGTGATGTCTGTGCCCTCGGGAATGTCGGGGGTTTTTATTGTGTGGGTGCAGTCCATTGACTTCATGCTCCATACCTGATAAACGGGACATTAGGAGAGGTGATCCACAGGAAAATCGCAACCAGAACGTGCAGCCGGCTACAGTATAAACACCCACCTTTACCGTCCCATCTGCTGATGCGCTAATGACGTGCTGGCCATCATGTGAAAAGATGACGTCATTGATATGGGCCGTGTGACCTTGAAACTCCTTCAGCATTTTTCCTGATTTCAAACCATGAAGTCTGACAAACAAATCCAGGAATTAGAAATGAAACCGATTATAGGGATAGTTCACCCAAAAATAAGAACAATTATCTTCCGAACTGTATGACTTTCTTAAAATGTAAACACTGCTCGAAAACCAAAGCATAACATCTAACTTCTTCTTTGGTGTTTTTCCTAAAGAAAGCCACATAAATAGTGGAGTAACTTTTAATTTTTGGGTGAACTACCCATTTAACTACAATCCACAAATGCCTCTTTATATATTTTAAAGAAAAAAGGTGGCAAAGCTTGAAGAAGCAATGACTTACTAAAACGCAAAGCAAAACCAAATATTTAAAAAAGATGTGAAGTTCTGTGTCATACATCAGAAAACAACAAAAAGCGCATCCTTTTCTGCAACTCGCAACGTGATTCTAACATCTTATAAATACTGTTTCCCATGCACATAAAATTCCACCCACATGCACGGCACACGAGCCCAGCGCTGACGCCCAGCTGCAGAGCTGCTGCAGTCAGGACTGGAAGAGAGAGAGAGAGTGAGAGAGAGACAGACTTGGGGTCTGGGCATGTGATGGAATATTCCTAATGACACTTAACCCAGGCAGTTTTCTCTAGCGATTCTGTTTGTCTACACTGGGGAACAAAAACAAAAGTACAGCATGTATCTCAGTTGAATTAAAAAATTGGTCTTTGCTGCACCATCTTGTGTGACGTGCGCATACCGAAGATATCCAAATGCATAAAATAATAACCTATTACTGAAGCACTACACAAACACTACACAAATTAAATACGTTTTAAAAATATAAAAAAAGACAACTATACACATGATCTTCACTATCAGTCTGGCTTGCACGTGTCTGCCTCACGCACTACACACAGCAGAAATCCAATCTATTGCAAAGAGGGAGGGGCTAGTGTTTATCAATAAGGAGCGAATAGCAGAGCAGCTTGCTGTTTCACACCTCCCCTTTTTTCCCCAGCTAAGGAGCTGGAACGACAAAACGTCTGCCTCAGTCAGCCCCTCTTTCCTGCTTGGGTAGCTGAGCACAAACCAGAAATACATTATCATGCTCTCTCTCTCTCTCTCTCTCATATGCACGTGGCCAATCATGCCTCTTTCCACCCACATAGGAACCTAAAACTGACACCCAGCCTTAGAAGAACTGCAGTCAGGACTGACAGAGAGAGAAAGGGAGAGAACAACAGAGAGAGAGAGAGAGAGAGTCTGGGCATGTGATGGAATATTCCTAATGATGCTTCGCACCCAGACCACGATTTCAAATTTCCTCCTCCATCTTCGCAGTCGACAAAACAGTCACAGCAAAACATTGCGATGAGGCAGCGTACTGTTTGCCCACAATTTTCTACATATCCTAGTAGACCTGTTGTATAAACAGAAGATCTGCGTTATGGCTGTTTACCTGCTAAACACGCTCCCTAAAAAAAAAGACCAGCGCAAAGCTGCACAGTCTCAAGGACTCTGAACACACTATGCAATTCGCTTAAAACAAGTAAACGCTCATCGCTATCTCGTTAATGCACCTGCAAAATAACACACATCTGTCTAATAAATGCAAATAAATGCTGCGGCTGCACAAATCACACAAAGAGATGAGAGATGCTGGGCAGGAAGTTCTGCAAAACATGCTTTTGATGTTGAAGTGTATTAGTATGACAGACCTGATGATCTGGTCAAAGGAGGCACTTAGTATCTGACTGCTGTCCTTGTTGAAGCAGATGCAGGTGACTGCTTTGCCGTGAGCGCGCTCAAACCTGCGCAGACACTGTCCATTTAAAATCCTCCACACCTGGAGGGACACAGTAATGCGTGATATCAGATCGTATCAGACTGGAGGGCACTGGGTAAAACTCTTTTTAACTAAGCTGATTGCTTGCACTAATGTCTATTTGGTAATACCAGGAGATTAATATATATATATTTTTTTTAGATCTTTTTTTAAGGTCATAAGGCACTTTTTATAAGGTCATAAGGCCCTTTTTATAAGGTCATAAGGCACTTTTTATAAGGTCATAAGGCTCTTGCGTGGTGCTCTGCTTTTCAGCATGTTAATGAAGAGCTGCAGTCACGGCTGCAATCAGATGCAGTGTGATTAAAAAGCTAAATATCTAAGTGATTAGAAGAATTTAATTAAGGTTTGATTTCAGACCTACTGCCCCTTGAGAATGAGGTCTCAGAGTGTCTTTGGAGTGTGTCAAGCCTGCTGTGATAAGTAGCATTTTGTTTTCATGAAAAACCAAAATGATGCATTTTGCAGTAGACAAATATTAAGGCATTTTTGAAAACATAGTAAACACGAAACATCAGCTGATAAAATACTGATCAATGAACACTAATCAATAATGTGTTTCGCATGCAAAATTCTTTAAGCACTTCTCTAGGGTGGGGGTGGGGCATACCTGTATCTTTCCATCCTGACTGCCGGAGGCGACCATGTCTGATTCGTGACTGACTGCCAGGCACAGAACGGCCTCATCCATCAT